>JAEUWK010001191.1:0-162762 GCA_018524425.1 Podaxis sp. AQ795752 | reverse complement strand
GTCAGAGGCAGACAGAGGGGCAAAGGACAGAGAGGAGAGTGGGACATGAAGGGCATAAGGGTCAGAAAGAGTGGACATGTTGAGTCGGAAACTTTCTGTAGCACAGACAAGTTCAATGTGGTCCTCAGTCTGTGCAGAGTCCTGAGGACCACCCTTTATTTTTTTGAACCCACAGAGGGATTCGAAGTAGAGGGGCTCTTAGCTGAAGCCTCAGGTGGAGCTTGGGCCTGCCAACCTTTAGTCCTCTGGTTGGAGGTGGATGGACCCAGAGGAGGACTGGACATGGATGATTTGCGAGGGCAGCTATCTACCTAGTGGTTGGCTTCAATGCAGACCATGCAAAGGTTGTTATTGAAATGGCGCTGGCATTCTTGGGGGGTGAGCTTGCTATTAGGACCAAGTTTGTTGCCCAGGGAAGACTTTGGAGTGTTTCCAGACACTTTTTGGATGATTACTGGACTGGGAGGAGTTGGGAGGAGGTCTCATAGAGGTGTTAGACTTGTTGGTGAACTTATTGTTAGGCTTCCTTGGATTGGGGTCACTCCTTGGGTGCTGCACAGAACAATCACTATGTCATTTTCACTCACGCTGCCACTCCCAGTGACATTGGTCAATAAGACTAGTGACCCTCTTCATTTCATCCAAAGAATTGGGCTTGCCCTCAGCCCAGGTAGCAATCAAGTCTTGTATGCAATCCGGAAGTCCTTTATAGTAGCAATGACAGAGGACCGAGTCTGGCCAGCCAGCTAAACTAGCCAGGCAGTTGAACTTGAGGTCATATTTGAGGATAGGTTGGCTGCTGGCCATCTGGAGTGAGTCCAGTTCCTCAGTGGCTTCCCCAGAGGGATCTGCCAGCCCGAAACGATTCTCTATTTCCATGACAAAGACATCCCAGCTATTGAGGAGTTCATGGTCTGACCACTCAAGGTCCTCGGATGCAAGGATGGTCTGGAACCAGTCGAGTGCAGTACCAGAGAGATAGGTGATGGCAAAATGGATTTTAGATGGATCATCCAGGAATTGGTGTAAGTTTGAGGTGAAGTATAGGCAACATTGGAAGACCCATTGACAAATTTTGAGTGGGTCCAAGCTGTCAAAAGTGTCAGGTTCCTGGATCTTAGTGTGAGAGGGGTTTGTTGGTCTGGCAGAGCTGTTGCGCTCCAAGGAGTGGAGGGTATGAGAGAGGTGACCAAGGGCATTTGCTAATGACTTCTGGTGTCCTTGGTTATCACCAAGATCTGCACCAGGGTCATTGTCATTGTCTTCATCTCAAATCACGGAGTCCAAGGGCCTGCCGAGGTCTCTGCATGAAGGCTTGACAGAGGGTTGGTCCTGGACTTGAGGCTGGGGAGTAGTCATAGTAGATGACATAAGAGAAGTGGTAGGGTGTATAGTAGCAACTGAAGTGTAGGTGCAATCTATACAAGGGAGTATGGGTTCTGGGATGGGCATTCCTTGAGCTTGTGCAACACTACAAGTTGTGATTGGCATAAGATGGAATGATACCCAAGGTTCAAGTCAGAATATACTGTTAAGGAGGCAGACTCCAGACAGGGGCGGACCACGAGTGGACAGGAGCAGATGATTCATGGACCTGGGTAGATGAGGCCTTGGCTTCAACTTATGTGTTGTGCCCCTCAGGAACTGTAGTGGCCCCACTTGGCCAATCTACAACTTGTCAGATGGGAGCAGACAGGGTCAGATGAAGACAGGACAGTCCCAGACAGAGATGGGGCTGTAGCAGATAAGGGAACAGAGGGAGAAAGTCCTAAGTTGATATTCTGACTACCAAACTACAGTGGAAGTAGTCTACTTATATACTAGCAGTCAGGATAAGGATCTGGGGATAGGTAGTCAAGTAACTAGTAATTTGAAAGTCCTTGAAACAGTTATCAGAGTCAGGTGAGAGCTGAAACTATCATGAAACTACAGTGAATTTCAAAGTGAGGAGTGTCTGTTTGGCATCTGGACAACCAGGGATAGCAAAACAATCAAAATAGCAGAAGGTCTGGGTTTCGGGAGGAATGATTATTATGAGACAGGAGGACAAAACATGCATGAAGAAATTGGTTATTGGGCCCTAGAATGGAGACTGGCGGAGGGGTAGTCTGGAGGAACAAGCTTGCAATGGCTGTCCAATTGGATCAGGAGGTGAACCAGCTGGTCTGGGCCCACTGAGAGTGCCTTGTAACCAGGGCTCAAAAGCTTGACAGATGAGAATTGGGGTCTGTAACACATTGTCAGTGGGATGTCTCCATCCATCCCACTCCAGAATTGCCAGTGGTTCATGATACTGGTTGAGGTATTCTACCTGGCAATTGTCATGTTCATCATATAAATCATGGTGTAGTTGATCACCATGATAGGTGTGGTTGAGCAACCACAACCCAAAGAAATATGCATAGTCTACCCTTGACATGGGTATACTATTACAGATGAGGACATGAGCCATGTCATTGAGGCTCAAATTGTGTACAGCATAGGAGGTTATGTCTAGGGACTGTATCAAAAATATGGGCCTGTTTTGTAAGGAGTAGGTGCATTCTGGAGGAACATGACTGTTATATCCAGGAATGAATTTCTGGTATAAGTTCAGAGCCATGATGAGGATAGCAAATAACCTTATGAACTTCTGCAATGCAATCTTGTCAGATGGGCTCAGTGCTTGGCCCAAGCCATAACCAAAGATGCAATGGTGATGGACAAGTTGTCACTGTTCAAATGCAATGCCATTGTAGACATTGTGAGTATTGGGGTTTCCATGGATAAGGAGATATTGACCTAAGAGGTCAATATCAAAAAGCTGAGGGCCAGTTGGCATTGGGAGACCTTTGCCCTCATTCTGCTTGAGAATGTTTCTGGTGCTGTGATCTTGCACAGCATGCAGGATGGGTTTGAGCCTAGTCATGTATTTCTTTTGCATTCCAGGTGCTGGGAAGTCAGGGTCATACCCCTTGAGGTTCAAGATGAATTCCATAGCATCATCATGATGCTTTGGCAAGGTTGTGGTTGCAATGCTGTGCAGTTCTCAGAGTAGGAAGTATGCCTTGAACCTGCTGTGGATGTTGATATGGCAGTTATTTATGAGCTGCCATAGTTATAGGACTTGTCTCAGGGTCATTAGTAGACTCTGACCTGTGATGTTGTAAGCTGTGCCTTTCTTGTTGCTGTGCACAAACTTCCTGCCTTGGAGTTTGGCATTGGCAGCAAGTTGGGCATTTGTGCCTGCAAATACTGTGTTTATTTGCCAGTGATAATATATGTCATGCAACAACATTCCTCACATGGAGTTGTTGCATTCTCTAATACTGGACTTGGTATCCCAAAGTCCCCAAAGGTCAGGAATCCTGCCTCCTTGTCTGATGAGGTCAGAGATGCCAGTGCAATTGTCATTCCCAGATGATTGTGCTTTTGGTTTTTCTTGTTTTTCTTACAATGATTCCTTGATAAATCATCATCTTCATCACTTGAGTACTCCAGTCCCAAGAGCCATTCCTCTGTGTTGTCTGGACTGTACTAGATGAACTTGTGGTGGATGTGGACTACTGGTTCTGGCAGAAGATTTCCTGGTGGGTGCACTAGGATAGGTTGGCCAAAGGAGAGCCCTTCAAACAAGGACTCTGATGGTACAATACTGCTCAAGGTCAGTTTTGTTGACCTTGAGACTGTACTTGTCAAGGGTTTGTGTATGGGAACATTGATGTCCCCAGATGGTACTTCCTCAATGTAGGGTAATGTGATGTCAGCCAGGGGTGGGGGTAGCCAATGTGGTGATGACATAGTGGGTTGTGGTGCATTGGTGGCATTGGCAGGTAAAGGTTTTACCTTGCTGCCTGTGCATAGTGTCAAGGTGGTGAAGTCTTGTGGGGTGCTCAGCACCCCCCGTTGAGACAATGATGTCGATTGGGATGTTGCATTTCATTTCACAGGCTGTTCCTCCTCCTGGTCCAGTTTCTCACTTAGTTGTCATTGCAGGTTAAAAACCTGCCTTTGTAATAGACTGTTTTGTCCTTCAAGGATGGCGAAACAGTCCTGTAGACTGTGGAGCTTTGTTAGAAGCTCCTCGATAATGGCATTGCAACCAGCATGTTTCAAGCTGGTGCTTAGTTCGGATATCAGGTCTAAGGGTAGACCTAGTTATCGCCACTTTTCTGGTATGGACTCTAGGGTTGTTGTACAAAAGATCATATGACTTGGATGCAAAGGGGGTGGCATATGCTAGTGCGAGAACCCTTAGGAGTCGATAGTGTTGGGATTTAAAGGATGTGATGAGTCTATCAGTTCGAGGTTGTGACGGATGCCCCTGTTGTCAAACAACATCCGGGTCCAGGATGCTCGCGTTTGGCAGGCTTACAGACAGTTTATCCCGATGCGGTCAGATCCTTAGAATGTGACGTTGTCCTTTTGGTTTTTAAGTTGATGTGCAGTCCGAGGTTTTCTGGTCGCACACTCTAAACCGTGCCAAATTCTGCAAGTACAAGAGAATACGCGACACCACCGCTGAGACAGCTAATGTGCCCACACATTCACATGTAAAACATATGTTGGACGCTCTTCTGACACATCTCACACTTCCTCCACTAACGCGCCCTGTCCCTCATGGCCGTCAGAGAACCGAAAGATCTCTTGAAAGCAATATTGGTCATAGTCAAACCCCCAATGTTCAAAGACGTCATCCCGCCTCGCGTAGAGGAGCTAACGTGCTTTGTCACTGGCCGGGCTGCGCTGCAAGTTTCTCCAACAAAGAGTCTGGTGGGTGGGTGGGTGCAAAAGAAGGTACGGAAAAAGAAGTTGTACGTCCTCCTGCCTCCCCTTGCATTGCCACCGAATAAATTCTTGTCCGAGTCAACATGCTCCGGGATGCATGTATTGTTGACTGGGGCGGCGTTTTCCACTGGACCACCCGTCCAATATTTCAAATGGTGAGAACACCCAATGCGCGAATTTCCAGGAAATGCTTCATGCCCCTGGCCGAGACCCTTCATCCCCGACAAAACGACCCATTTTGTATTCTATTAACCCGTTTTGAACGCATGGTGTAAGATCTCAAAGTATGAACGTTGGAGTGGACGACCTAGCTTGCCACTAGACGTTCAAAAGCCCTGTGACAAGACGAAACAGCTGGGTGAGGCCTTATACCGGAAAGTGTCTAAGTGGCCCCTCGGTGATAATCTTCAGGAACCGTATTACAGCCCCATTGTCAGCCGAGGATGATGATGATGACGATGACGATGACGATGATGATGAAGTGGCATACGAACTTCGGGATCTGAACGAGGAATTACCGTGGCTGGCCACCAAGAAAGTGGGGTGGAAGCCGACAAAGCCTATGTATGGGGAAACTCTTATGGGGTGGTCGACTGCGGTGCGTATCATTTAATTTCCTTCCCCTTTTTCTCCTTTCATGATCGACGGTATGTTTTCAGATCATGACATGACATGACATGACATGACAGAGGAGGAGGATCGGTCGCTTTCTTAGGGACCTTTGGTGGTAAAAAAAAAAGTGTAATTCGCAAGATTTCCCCATAGTGTAGTGTGTTGACTGGATGTTTTAGCTTCACATTAAAATATGCGATTTAGACAGGTGGTACAGCCATTTCGTCGTGCCTTTTTTTGCAGAGGACTAGCGGAGGGATTCGTGAGGCGGCGCGTAGCTCCTCTCACACACACACACACACACAAAGACGGGGGGCACGTTAGCATGCGAGTTCAGTTAACGTTCTTGCCCTAGCGTGACGCAAGATCCTAGAGTTGTTCGACTTCTGATGGTAGTGCTAGGTAGGTAACTAATCGTCCGTAGTATATGTGGAAGGGAGAACAAAGCAGTCCTCCTATGCATGTAGTCTCCCGAACAATCGTAGGCTACACCTTGAATCCAACAACAGTATCACGCGCATCAAAAACCACACCCATCACGTCACCCCCAAAACCTCACAAAAGCCCCCACATTCCAAATCCAGGCCCACAACACGCTTTTTCCACTCAACTACACCCCCCCCAGCAGCAACACTCCATCTCATGACTCGAAGCAACGGCAGACCAGAACCAGAAGTCATCATGAACGTACGTCCACCCTTGCCTTCAACCTCACTCTAGATACCCATTCGAACATTCTACGAACCCGATTCAACCCAACTCGATTCACCATTCACGATTCACCATTCACGCGCCCAATTCAAATATATCGGGGGGAAGGGCAGTTCGTCGACGGATTCAGCTACGTCAAAGCCCGCATCGAAGAAGCATACAAACCAGGTGGCATCCTCGAAAAACAGCCTACCAAAACCCCTCGTGATCCCGCACTAGCTACATTAAAGCGGGAAGACGTTGACCTCATCGTACGCACACACATCTTTTTTTCTGGGTCCCATGCCTGTAGAGCTGATCGGGTTTAGATACACGAATTCGAAATCACTCGAGCACAAGCCGAAAAGGCCTTACTCCAGAACAGGGGAGACGTCACCAAGACCATCCGAGCTCTCATCACTCCCACCGCTACCGATTCGTAACAGCACTTTGATGTATCTATCCGCTTCCCAATCCAAATGAATTAAAACGAATAGATTGAGATTAAGCATATGAGACGACACTACAGCCAGCCAGCCCTCATTCAGAGGACCCACCACCAGAAGGCGCAATCATATTCCTCAACGTCTTAACCACACTCTGATTCAACTTCGCATCCGCCGCACCCTTCCCATTCCCATTCCCACCAAATCCTTTCAGTGTCCTCTTCGCCTTATTACTAATCTCCTTCTGCCGCAACCTCGCAAACGAACTCGCCCCACTCCCAGCCCCCCCAAGAGGCACATACTTGCCATAATGATACCTACTCGGCGTCACAGACCGATGCACCGTATACTCATACGAACCCGGTCTATAAGGGTTGACCAAGTTCCTCTGAGACCAAGGAAACTCGGTAATACACTCCGAATCCAACTTTACCGTATCCAACAACTCCTTTGGTCGCATCTTGTGCGCAGCATAGGACACCACTTTCGGTACAGTCCTCACCGCCACACGTGTCATCCTAAACCCAGAAATACTCTTCTCCAATGAAGCAGGGTTCTGGAGATTATCGCTTGCAATGGGAGCTTCGTGGTCGGGGTTGTACAAGGGTACCCTAACACCAGCGTTTCGAGAGTGGAGTTTAGCTACGATACCACCAAAGAGGGCTACGTAGTCTTGTGCATTGTTGTTTGCGTTCGTGTCGCTGTATCGGGCGGTGTGTTTGGGTTCGACTTGGAGGACGAGACCGGGTTGGGGTTGTGTTGTCAGGAGAGAATCAAGTGGGGAGAGGTGGGTGTAGGCTAGTGCGCCATTACGGTGTGGTTGGCCTTCGATCTTGTTAGATTCTGGTGAGGTGTAATCTTTGGAAAAGTGTTTGGCGAGGAAACGACGGTGGAGTTTTTGGGAGGAGTTTTGGGAGGCGATGTAGAGGAGTAAGTCGTCTGTTTCTGATTCGAGTCGGGTGTCGATTTCTTCTTGGGTTGGTGGGGGGAGGTCTTTGGCTTTGGCTGTTGCGTGGAGTTGGGTAGTGAGTCGGGAACGGTGTTGGTCTATGAGGTAGGCACGGAATTCTGGGCTGAGTTCGCGGATTTTTTTGAGGTAGCGCCGGAATTGGTGAGGAGTCATAGCTTCTATGTTTGGCTGTGCATGATTCCCATCCGGCTCGGAGTATGAAGCAGGTTTGGGGGGTGGACGTCTGGCACCGTACCCCCCACGTCCTTGTTTCCCATACGCGTCCAAACTACCCTCATCCACTCTTGGTGGAGTCGTCTCTTCCAAAGGCTCATTCCTGACATAGGTATGCTCCGCAAATTCGGAATCAATAAGCCACTGGGTCTTGGCCTCGCCCAATCCCTTTTCCCAAGCGGCATTCGGGAAGGGGCGGGGGTGAATACCCATTTCCTCAAAGCGTTTGACAAAACGGACTTGAGCCTCGGCATTGTTCCAATCTGTGAAATGGGCGTGGTGTTCAAAGGTGGGGAGGGAGATGTAGCTGTCCTTGTAGGGCATTGGGATGGGACGTTTGAGACCATAGTTGCCACGGCGGGCGTAGGCTGGGGGTGCAGTGTAGGTCTGTGCGATGGCGGGATCGTAAGAAGCGAAGCGGGAGCGACGGAGGAGTTCTGCAAAGGTGGAGGCGGGGGGCACAATGCCTTTGGCTGCTGCACTCGACGCACTTGCGCTCGCCACCGCCATTCCGAGCACTTGTGTCAGTCTTGGAAACGCGTCTCTTACGAATTTATTTTCTTTCGTTCCGTTTTGCAGAGTCACGTGGGGGTCGGAAGTCGCCGGGAGTTATATAAAGTGGCTTTTTTGGTTGGTGTGCTTCTTATAACCCAACGGCGTTCAAATTACTGTCCTGCCCACTGCCTCAGTGATCAAGGGCACAGTTTGGAGGGAAGGACGGTCCAGACAAGCGTCGGAGAGAGAGGTCGAATTCTCAAAAACAGTCTTTGCTGATTGCTTCTCCCTCTGGTCGAGGAGCCAGGACGCAGGATCACCTGGAGCTTTTCTACATTCCTGTGTACTACGTAGAATACACCCAGTGAGTGTCTTGTCTCTTATCAAGCACGCAGTGTGAGCCTGGGATGATGATCCTGGTAAAAGAACGCAGCCCGTTCATAAGGATTCTGCCAGTTTGCAGACACAGTGCCACCCTGTACGGCATCTGTTGGAAGGTTGCGTATGCAGAGATAAAGGCGAGGCTGAGGCTCACACTCTGTTTTTTTTTTTTTGTTTTTATTTGCATGTGTAGAGTAAAGCGCACTGACACGATGGTTACAGGTGGAGTAGATAGAGCATAGAGTAGAAAAAGAATTTGGGTCAGGGAAGCGTGGGAAAGAGTAGAATTGAGGAATAATATGAAATGGAGCGAATTTCTTGCAAGTGACGCGAGATGCATCACCGCCCACTCCCAACCCTCCGCCCCTCCTCCCTCCCATCCCCCGTCCCCAGCCAGTCACCCTCTCCACGATTGTCTCCTCTCCTTCCCCCTTCCTCCTTCAATTATTCAGAAAAATCCCTCCATGCCTTGCCCAGTCCAGACCCTCCCTCTCCTCCCTCCATCTGCGGCCTTCCCCTCAAATACGTTTCGTACGTGTCTCTTTCCTTTTCTTCTCCCAAAAAAATCTCAACTTTTCGCGTCTAGTTTGGTCACGCTGGCCGTGCAAAATGCCGCACTCGCCATTGTGATGCACTACTCGCGTATCTCCACCCCTCCCGAACTCTCCTACTCCCCAGCCTCCGCCGTCCTTCTCAATGAACTCCTCAAAGGCTCCATCTCCTTCATCATGGCCCTCTACAACACCTTTTCCTCCACCTCCGATTTCCCTCGCTACTCCACTCCCCAGTCCCCACTCAAAAAACTCTCCTCCACTTTCTCCTCCGTCTGCGCCGATATCTTCAGCGCTGACTGTTGGAAACTCTCCATCCCCGCCATCCTTTACGTCGTCCAAAACTCGCTCCAATTCGTCGCCATCTCCAATCTACCCGTGGCCACATTCCAAGTCACGTATCAAATGAAGATCCTCACCACCGCCGCCTTCTCCGTCGCCCTCCTCCGCAAAAAACTCTCCACGACTAAATGGCTCTCCCTCTTCTTCCTCGCTATTGGTGTAGGCATTGTCCAAATCCAATCTTCATCTTCCAATGCCCATGCAAAAGAACCCGCAGTAGGCAGTGCACATGAATTCAAGGTACACGTTATGCATCCTCTCAAAGGCTTTGGTGCTGTCACCGCTGCATGCTTCACTTCCGGTCTTGCGGGAGTGTACTTTGAAATGGTACTGAAAGGATCAAAAGCTGATCTCTGGGTCCGCAATGTCCAACTGTCACTCTTTTCACTCATCCCTGCTCTTTTACCCACCCTTTACGCACCACCTCCACCCAATTCACAAGGGTTCATCCTCGACCTCTTCCGGAACTTTGGTACCTGGGCCTGGGCGACCGTCTCGATCCAGGTGTTTGGTGGACTCGTGACGGCAGTGGTGATCAAATACTCGGACAACATTCTCAAAGGCTTCGCGACGAGTCTCTCAATCGTCCTATCCTTCCTCGCGAGTGTCGTCTTGTTCGATTTTAGAATTTCGTGGAGTTTTGTGATTGGGGCTACGACCGTGTTGACAGCAACGTGGATGTACAATCAACCACCTGGCAAGGAACCCATTTCGATCGTACTCACCGGGTCAGCTGTATCTTCTTCCACCACCACCAACGGCGCATCAAGTTCTGGAAAGACGTCACCATTCCTTCCTGGAACACCTATCAACCCCGATTTGTTAGTTCTCGGACATCTGGAGACGAACCACCTCTCTCTCTCTGGTGGGATTAAACGGAAAAAGGCCAAAGTCTCTCCGTTTGCGAGTCCGAGGATTTTGGCGAGTACGTTGGGTGTTGGGACGCCTATGGATGAAAAGGATGTGGGTGGTGTTGGTGGGCGGGATGAGATGTTGGATACGGCGAGGTATCATTATGCGCCGTATGGTTCGCCTTGGCCTTCGAGGCCTCCGAGTAGGATTGAGTCGAGGGCGCCGACACCGACGTTGGAGCAGAGTGAGGAGGGGGCTGCTTTGATGAGGGATGATGATGCATGAAATTTGTGATGAAATTGGTTATGGATTTTTTTTTTTTTTGCTTTTCTTACATACCTTTTGGTTTTGTATGTGACATCGTTTTTAGGATGGTGATCTCTTTGGGTCGCTTGTCTTTTTTTCTTCTCCCTTTTTTTTTCAAGCAACACTTGAATGGTCGGTTTTGCACGTCAAGATCGAGAGACGAGACGAGGCACGTAATGATACCCCCCCCCCCCTCTCTTACTAGTTATTCTTTCTTATTACATACCACAGACACGTAGAGTAACTTTACTTCATTTTTGATAGACGTATAAAGTCTAGTCGAGTCTTATTATTCTACCTCTCAGATACCTGACTTAGTCCACCCTGGAATTTCTTTCATTCTTTTATCCATTTTTTTTGTTTTTGTTTATGAATGCCCCTGCGCTGGTTTACTGAGAGCCGTTTTGACTGAGAATTGTGCCTGTTTGGTCCAGTGCAGTATGATAGTAGAATTCGGAATGTAGATATGATACGAAATAAATGGATGGGTTCGGCTCTGTCGGTTGTGGACTTGGACCTGTGCGAGCTTCAAGGTTTCTTCTGAATCTTGAATTTCGGCTTGTGGGTGCTAATTGGTTTTATTGACGTCATATGTAATATAGGTTTTTTTTTTTAGCTTGGGTTTGGGAAGCGGTGGATGAGGTTCTCGGGGGGATGGGGAACGTGGGAGACGGAGATAGGCTGCTAATCTTGGGAGAAGGAGATGTTGGGGTGGCTGTGGTTTGTTGATGGTGGTGTAACATGGACTTTTCATTTCATTTCGTTTTGTTTCGTTGATGGGGCCTTGGGTGGCTATGTGGTAAAAAGCGTCCGTGAGCCTGGATTGGATTGATAGACTAGCTAGCTAGCTAGCTAAACCACCCTCTGTTTGTGGGATAGGTGCTTGGGGCGTATATGACGGGCGTCAGCAGCTCTCGCTTGAAGTTTGAAACTTGAAAATTAAAAACAACCGCGATTTTCGCTCCCTTGTCCGAAGTGGCCTCTCTGAACATCTCAGGTGTAAGGCGATAAGATCTCAGTATGATTTCATGAGGCGCTGCGAAGCATCAATCATTTCTATCTTTATCTCTACCAGAGCAGAGCCATGCTAATTCCATAGGCTCCGGTGGTGGTGCCTTTCTATTCTCAATCAAAAATATCATAGAATGCGATGCTGCGCCGAGGGCCATAACAGCCCCAAAAACATCAAACGCAGTTGATATTTGATATGGGGACTCAAGATGAAGGCTCGGGAGAGGATTGATCTCGGTGGGGGGGGGTGGCAGTATCAGGTTATGTATTGTGGAGGAGACGGGCATGTACCTCCTGCATCCTTCCCGTGTTGACATCGTTTCTATTCAGCTAGCACTTTTGGATTCTTGATGGAAGCCTCTTCCATGAATATACCGCTTCCTTGGCCCCCTTTCTCAGATCTCGACCTCCCTCGCATAGTCGCAGAAATAATCTCGCGAGCGACTTTAATGGAATGCGCGAGCGATTTTCCGAGGATAGCCTCTGCGTATCTGGTACATGAATTTTATCATCCGTCGGACTCTACCAGAGCCCGCCGAAGCGGACTCACCTTTTTAAAGAATGCATCCATTCAGTTCATTGGCACGAACAAGCCCTCATACCACCTCGGGCAGCAAAAAGGCCCAGTTCATACGTGAGAGCTGTCGAAGCGTCTCTACTGAAAGATGTGTACCAGTGGTGACTCAGAGAGATAAAACATGTGGATCAATGCCATTATGTAGATTCCCTCGTTCGTTGTTCGGGGACTTGGCCAAACGACTATGCGTTTGCCGTCTCGTTCGTTGAGAAACGCAAGTCACATTATGAATGTTTGATATACGGAAGAGCGCATCGGCGCACACATGGGGAAAAAAAAAGCTGGCTGTGGTTGGTCGTCGTGTTGAGGCAAAAACTCCGAGGTAGATCTTTTCGACGTCCTGAAAACGACGCGTGGTAGAACGACAAACACTGTGAAAGTCCTTCGGACGACTGTTATTTCGAGGAAGATCTCTGATAACTGCGTAGAAAGTTGTTAAAAGAAAAGCCGAGAATCGAGCAGTAGAGCACAACTAGGGGTTCAGTGGAGGCAAAGTTACGGAATTTGAACGAGCAGCAGCAATAGAGCATTGAGGAGGATATCCTTCAGAATTTGCTCCATTATCAGGAAATAAAATTTGTCCAAATTTGACAGAAGCCGCCCATGCGAACACTTGGATTTGGATTTGTCGGTTTCGCTGAACTCTAGTTCCAATTGTAGCCTGATCTGTGGCCCAAGCGCTCCGGGGCTTCGGTCGATGTATCAGATAACGCTGGTCGCATAGATAACCCAGCCCACCCGATTGGTTGACGAGTTGCTGAATGTTCCCTTCGGACGGCCAGGCGACCGAGGAGGGAAAGTTCGACTACTTTCGAATCGTCCTGAAGCCTTCACGAAAGATATGCTTCGACACCCTGCTCCGCATCGCGTGACACAGAGAGATTCAGCTGCCAATACACCCTTGCTGGCCAGTTCCGACCAGAAAGCCGCCTCTAAATGATGCTCCGGACGACTGAAGAAGTGCCCACAGAAACAGTGTGGTCTGCTGATGAACGGAACTAATTATGACCTTGACGATGGTACGTTGAGCATCCAGAGCATCGCATTTATCAAGCCCTTCAACTATGCCCTGATGCTGCGCGTTCAACTCCCGAAGCGGCTCTGTGAGGAGTTCTCGGAATTGCACCTCAATTGACTTCGTTAGCACCCGGGGATCGTGCTGGACCTTGGCGTCGACAAGGTTACTGTACGGTAAGCGGGGTGTTTCATGGCCAGCTGATAGATGATTGTCGGCAAGAATCCCGAGAGCTTGTTCCACTCGGTCGGAAGAATAATAATGTTGCACCTAGTCTATCTCCCAAGTGTTCCGTACAGGTTTGGGCCAGTGCAGACTTTGCAACTTCGGCTGGCCCTTGCAGCCATAAGACACGAGTATGGAGAATGGTGTGCGTCACAGTCACCTGAGCCCCAGTCCGTAATTTTGTGAACGTGCTCCTCATGAGTGCCAGGAAGACATCGTGATGGGTCGCGGGCAGATGAGTCGTGAATTGCTTCTGGGATTGAAGCTGTCTGCAATGCGCCAAGCCCTGCATTCTCTGGGTAGTTCAAGCATTCTTCGCGGCTGCCTTGAGGTCGCACAACAGCGATTACTCACTGATGGACGGCATTTCGTTGCGGACATGGATGTTCACAGATTCGTCAATGAACGTGCCATCATGGACGGTCGTAATACTATTTTCTTGAAAAAAAGGCATACGGTGGTAGCGCGGAGGTGTGCGAGCGCGAGGCTACTAGTGCAGGTGATGACTTCTGGCACATCGAAAAAGACACAGCCTTTGAGAATATCTATCCCATTGGAACCACTATTTTTGCTCACTTGAATGTCATAGCAGCTATTGAGCTCATGGGGATCTATAATATTTGTGTGGTACCACGTCCACGCATCCATACACGTACTCACGCGTTGAGTTCGCCTTTGGCGTATTGCTCCAGCGACCGGAAGTGTCCTACGTCTGTGGATGAATGGGCGGGACTTCCGGGGCCTATAGTAAAAAGTCTTCGTACTCAGGAGTGTTACTTCTCCTATTGGAAGAAGAGCTGACGTGTTTCATCTTCTGATACGCCTTGTGACCACCTCCTAAGGCAGATCCACTGGGCTTTTAGTGCCTGAAGGCAATGATGAGAAACCGTACTTCCCTTGGGCGTGTTCGCAGCTTCTTCCCTAAGCAACTTAGTCGATGAAACGGGCCCACGACGGGTACACTGCATTGACATGAGCTGCCTAGACAAATTCGTGGTCTGTTGGCCATAAGAATTATTAGCGACTTCGTTCCAGACCCTCACCTCGATGCACGCTCTGTAGTCCTC
The DNA here is from genome assembly GCA_018524425.1 of Podaxis sp. AQ795752. Classification (NCBI taxonomy): domain Eukaryota; kingdom Fungi; phylum Basidiomycota; class Agaricomycetes; order Agaricales; family Agaricaceae; genus Podaxis; species Podaxis sp. AQ795752. The sequence continues at coordinate 148,242 of JAEUWK010001191.1, read as the reverse complement.
GGAGCTGAAGATTCTTCCCTCATTTGTACTCCTAGTAGCTCATCCACTCAGACTTTATGATGATTCACCTAGTCGAGTTCCTGCGATCGAATCTAAACGTCCAGGGCGATTTGGGGAGTCGAAGCAAGTGTATCGTGACAACGAACTGTGGCTTGTGTGAATCTCCTTGTTTTCGTCTTCGCCTCTTCGCTGTCCCGGGGAATCGTCCTATTTCGATACCGTCGACCTACTCTTGGCGACGGTGAATGCCTCCCGTAGGACTCAGCAACGACGCCGAAACGGATGACCGAGGTTGCCGCCGCAGACTCAAATGTTCTGTGACAAGGCACAATCCAACCGGGTGAAGTCATATCTGGGAAGCGGCAGAAGAACCTGGCAGTGATGAACGAGCTAAAGACTTGAGTGTGAGCTGCAAAGTTGATTGACTCAGTCCTTTTCGCTCTAGAATTCACTCGGTCACAGTGAACCCGCTTAATGAGTCAGATCGTCTATAACGGGATTTAGCGTGGACCACGAGGATCAAATCTAACTCAACGGAAATCATGGTTAGTTCTCAACTGAGTAATACATGTTCCCCAAACTCACCATATGTTAATGACAGTTTAACCTAGTGCGTTGTTTGGTAAGGCGTAACTTCGCTCATCGGAAGCGCGTGCCGCTCCGAACCGCTGAACGTTGAAAGTGAATTGTCAGGCTTGCGTAAACGTGGTATGTACTGTTTCTCGTAGGCCAGTGGTGAGATAATATTCGAGCAGACACTCCTTGAAAGGGAATCATGGGCCTGGGATGGCAGTAGAGGGCCGAAAATAGAGCATACAAAGGTCCAAAGCTTTCAGCATGTCGAGACCAAAAATAGGACCACTACTAAGGGGTCAAATCCACGCCGACGAATCACAAAAGAATCCTACTCTCCGCTAGCCAGGCCTTCAATTCTTTACGTTCCAAGTTCCAAGTTATGGGATTTCATGACAAGAAGCAGGGTCGGTGTGTTCCCCATGAGGCGACTTGTGATGATGCGGCGACGCGGCACCGCATCACGGAGTCACGAATCATGATCACAGTCTCTTAATCGCCGAACTAATTAACGGAGGAAGTAGCCTGGCTGCTGCACTTGTCGCCAATCTCTGTCCCACATGCTTCTCCAGCCATGATAACAACGCAACAAGAACACTTGAATTGATTGTTTCTACTCATACAGCCCCGGGAATTAGCAGGAAATATTGTACAAAAGGCTTTTTATACAAGAAGTGCAAGATCGGGGAAGCCGTAATTGTTACAGAACAGAACAAAATCCGGGGAGCGTAAGGAATGTTGTCGAAGGCGAAACAAGGAGATACGTATCGCTGCACAATAAGGACTTGTTGTACGCCTCTACATTTTTTCTGTCGAGGTGCACTAATTTTTGCGTATCCAGTAGCTGAGGCCAGAGAACAAGGAGACGATGCCCTGGTCCGGCGCAATAACGATGAGGAACAAGAGGGAGTAAATAAAAGACCACTCACTTTGAGTAAGACTTTACCATGGCCTGTGCAACCTAACTTTTCCTGTAAGGGATGGGCTTCGGGCTCTTCGGAGAGGGAAAGGAGGGAAGAGGTGTCTGTTATGTCTGTGGACTGAGTTTTGGTATCCAGGTTTTCATCATCCGGAAACTGAATATCCTTGCGTTCAATGTGAGTCCATATGTTCAACCTCATGGTTAGGACCTACCAGGAGAAAACTACTTGGATAGTCCTCATCGTCATTCATACGAGGCGATTCCATCGTTCGCTAACCAGGGAAAAAGGCTCGATAAGCGCCAGCGTACTTCAACTGTTCTAATCGGATCGAAACGCATACCAAGGATAGTGTGGCAGCTCTGAAATACGGGCCATAGACTTCTCGTCGTGTGTCCCGGTAGTAATCGGGAAGAGATGGAAGGTCATTGTGGTTGGAACGAGGAGAAATGAGAGTGGGCAATGAGCGGGAGAATGAGCGGGGCAAAAGTAATTTCATAGCACTGGGTTCAAGTCTTCAGGATGGACCACGAGAGGACAGCCACGCAGAAGGCCAAGGGGTAGAAAAAGAATATGAAGAAAGTGGCAAAAGTGTGGGAGCAAGCGACGGTGTGTCGAGTCAGCTCTTATAACCAAGTCTCCAGGTCCATCTATAATGGGTAGGACTTCGAAGCGGTCCACGAGGCAGAACCAACACAAACCCGGAAAGAACACAATTTGGAGGCGACCCGATCAGGAAATTTACGTTGGAAATCCTAACCGATGTGACTCGTACAACCATTGACCTTTCTTGTAAACACCAATATAGGACTGTCGGAGCGACGACCACGTTACATTAGTGTGGAAACAGAGCTGACCGTGTGAGGCAAAGCGGGAGAACTCTAATGCAAGGCGTTGCTGCGGGATATCAACTCGTTTAATGGTTCCATTACTTCAGCGAACTCACGTTATACGTTTTCCACTGAAACATAGACGCCAAAGGCTGCCGCAACACGACTACAAGGCGATCCTTTAACCCTCTCCCGCCCTGTAATACGTGGTCCAGTGTATCTTCTAAAGTATGGAGCTATCAAGGATGGAAAAGACGTTCCTAAGGCTTAGAGGTAATGCACCCCTTGAATAAGGCCCAAGTGGACATCCAAACACCGAGTTGCACGCCGTCTGAGGATCCCAAGAGAACAAGATACCTGATTGCCGCACTAGCCATACAAGCTTCCGGCCAATGAAAACTTGTCTCGCCAGCCATCTTCAACTCGAGCTATGGTTCGACAAGTCGTTGCCAAGCCGCTGGAAGGAAGCAAGGCGCTCATACCGTTAAACAAAACATTGAGTTGTGCGCAAACACCAAGACAACGAAGGAACTTTACGGAGGACAAGGACAGTGCAACAACAGGCCGCGAGGAAAACTTTAGTCAACGAACGCCAGTCTCATTGGAGGAATGGGCATTGGAAGCAATTCAATGGGCGCCATGTAACTAATGGAAAGAGCTGGTTTTGTGACGCCGAAGGCGCTGAACATCAGTCCCACAATCACAAGTCCAAGATCGTGGATAAGCTCCAGCTTTTCATCGAATTGCTGTTCAGTGTAGCTAAAGGGATTGCGGGAGCATCTCTGCATCGTTCTTGTTTGCATCTTCAAGCTTGATTTTCGGTAACGCTCAGGTTTATGCCTAAGAAGCTGGTGGACTCGAGGTATTGCACCAGGAACCAAGGCGAGATGCAGAACTCTAAGGTGTCGCAGAAACAAAGGAAGATTTGGGCTCCAGGACAAGGCAAAGTTGGAGTGCAGAGACAACAGGATCAGTTATAGGTATGGTTTGGTTGCAAGAGGATAGTGTGGAAAACGCATAGGGCCCTGTTATTCCATGTTTGATCGCTCTCACCCACACAACCACGGTCTGTTATCCATGGCATGGTGTTGCATTATTTCTGGTCCAATTTCTGATGCTCACGCGACAACCTTAGGGCGTGAGCGTGCTTCAATAACCCTGCCCAACGCCAAGCTTGCTCCCATGACCATACCACCCGACCTTTCAAGAGGTTGTTTGGCAAGGACAGTGGTCGCTGCTGTAGTCGAATCCCTCTCAGGTGGTTCTGATATGTTTTCCTAGTATTCATTCCACCTCGTGTTCGACTTGGTCCTTCGTCGAACAATCTTACTGTTTAGAACATCCGTCTTGTAGCCCTAACGCGAGCTTCTGGCCTGACGTTTCCAACTTCGCCATGGCATACGAATTTTTCTTCCAGACCTGCGCTCAGTACACGTTATCAAACAACCTGCGCCTTACGCATGCCTGACTCATTGTCTCGTCAAGGCCTTTTTTTCAGTGTCTTACGATCGTTAGGTACGTTGCCATCTCATGGGTCAATATTCATCTCACTTTGTCTCTGATTGCTTCACGTCGCAGCTGTTCACCCCCCTTTAATTTGCCTCCCGTGTCCGCCTTTGCCTCTTTGCAAGCCTACATCTTCCTCAATCCTCCTCTGGTGATCGAGTCGCGTATGTTCGTACGGTGTGTGGGAACCCTTTGGAGTACCTGGCTGGGCTTTTCGCACCCTTGCACATCCGAAGCAGCCATGGGGCAAAGCGGACTGAATAGGGGAACTCATCCGATAGCGCGCTCATAAGAAGCGATTAAGGTAAACGATTTATCAACTAGACTGGGCTGAGTAACCTATAAACTGACGATAGCAATGACACAGTATTCTACAGAGTGACACCGATAGCATGTATAAACAGCGAGGCAGTAGCAATGTCAATGTTGTATGAAGTTTAAAAAAAAGGACTGGACGTCGACCCGCTAACCCCGAGATAAATATCAAGGCCATCCCCGTCGCTCTCTGAAGAAAACATTAGGCAGTCATTTAAAATCATAGCTGATACCCAAGTCTCTCAACCGCTGTTCCCATTCCGTCCGATTCCAATCCCTCCAGTATCGACTTTCTATATTCGCCCCTACAGACTTGAGCTTCCTCACTCCGCCACAGGAATCGCATTCGCTAGGGAACTGCGATCGGGACAGGATCATCTCAAAGAACAATTGCGGGTCGGCACAAGGCGAAAAGTGTAAACTCTCGAGGCGAGGACACAAACACCCCTTCATTACATCCGTTCCATGGGTTAATTCCAGGAACAAATTTCCTCCAAATTCCTGCGCGAAGCTGAGATCCACGATCGTGAGGTCCTCCAAAGTCCGCGTCAGAAGCCTCAGAATCTTCAAAGCTCCTTCGTTTTCCAGTTGATGGCAGTCCAAAGAGAGTTTTGCGAGAGGGCACTGGGACCGCTTTAGAAAATCCAACAAGTCGCAATCCGAGAACGACCGTGTGGCTTTGAATGTCAGGGATGTGAGATTGGGGAGGGTAAGTGCGTCAAGGAATGACTTGGCATGCAGGAGTTGGAAATCGAGATCAAGGTCCAAAGAGGCAATCTCATGAAGTATCGGGCTAAACGCGGGGACAGGTGCGGGAGAAGGTGGAGGTGGTCGGGAAGATGGGGGGAGTTGAGAAGGTGGGAATGAAGGAGAGGATAGGTGTTGAGAAGGTGAGAATGAAGGAGAGGATAGGTGTTGAGAATGTGAGAATGAAGGAGAGGATAGGTGTTGAGAAGGTGACAATGAAGGAGAGGACAGGTGTAGTCCATCCACGTCTCTGACTTTAAACCGCCCTTCCCGAAGATTTGGGGCAAGGGAGAGGAAGTGGAAGAAGTCTTGTGGGCGGATTGGCTGGTTGAGTGTGGCGGTTGTTAGCGAGTCAAACGGACTAGGAAATAACCCGCCGATAACCCCAGGGTCTAACGGAATATCCACGGTCTCGATCGAGGTAGGGAAGATGTATCGCGCGAAATGCGTCACCATAGTCGTTCCAGCATTATTCCTCGATGAAAACGCAAAATGCTTGAGGGAAGAAAGAGTGTTGTGCGCCGACCAAGCTTCGTCGCCTACCAGCGCCCCTTTGAAGACCAGGCTCTCGACTTCAGCAAGGTTTCGGACGATGTTATTCACGACATCCACCGACAGGAAGCAGTCCAGTTCCACACTTTTCAACTGTGGCCAGTGAACCGCAAGTTGGTCAAGGTCCGCACTCGTCTCCCTCCCGCCGAGTTGAAGACGAAGATCACGCAGTTGGGGCATGGGATATTTCCGGAACAGAGTGGAAAGGCTGACTTCGGCTCCTATGGTCAGCGAACGCAGATGCGATAGCGAGTCCGTAGTCCCTTCCGGGTACGAGATCGGTGAGGAGTATGAGGAGTGGTCTGAGATGGTTCTCAGGGCAAGATGTTCAATTGAACGCGCATGGTCAAAGATGAAGACACAGTCATGCAGGGTCATAGGGAGATAGAGTGAGACAGACGTAAGTTGATCCCAAGGAAGAGCACGCAGGCTGCTCCAAGGAAGGCCAAGAAAAGGGGGAAGTTGCAACTGGAAGGGTCGATCCATGGACCAATCAACAGTGCGAAGATACTTCAAGGCTGGTCCATCGGATGGCTTACGACGAACTTCAACTTCAATCGGCGAGAAACTGCTCAACATCATCACATCGGACTTGAAAAGTTGACCCGGGAGCATCACCTTGAGCGCGGCGGACTTTGGCACAACGTTTTTTACGAGATGCCGAAGAAGATCCTTGCAAATCGTGTCTTCCCATGGGGGTAGTCGGAGGGTTATGTTTTCAAAGGCGGTGATCTTCGCTGACAGCTCCCTCGTGACTTTTTTATACCACTCCAGAACGGACCTGTCACGTTTGGTTTTATCCAGCGACGGAGTCAGGGATAACCAGAATTCGGGTGCATCGTCAATCATGGATCTCCACTTCTTGCACACCTGACGGAGGGGAAATGGGCGTGGTGTGGGTGATTGAACACGGGTGTCATGGCGGGGAAATGCGTATTGGAATATCATGAGGAGGACCTCCGGTGGTAGGCCATTAAACAGGCTGTCTGACGTTCGCTCTACTCTGTTCGTTGTCTCCTCGACAGGAGAGTCACAGAAGGAGGTATCGCTAGGAAGCCCTAAAGAGTCCGTCCGAATGAGGGGGAGGGAAGGGCGACTGTGGAGAAGGGGAAGTCTCGGACCACCCACGGGAATGGGAACCGGAGGCGTTTCTCTAATGGGTTGCGGCTGTTGAGCGCATGGGTGATATAAGGTTGCTGAATGAGTGGACGTGGAGGACATGGCGCGACTCGCGCGCAACGACGATCGTGTGGTGGCATCCTCGCCTTGCCGTTGAGCCTCACCGTAAGGCTCGACATGGTTGGCTCTCCTCTTCCTCTTCATTAGATATATCAGAGGCAGGAGCAGGCAGAAGATGGAGACAACTAGACCAATGATGCTGTAGAGGTGTAGGGTACAACAGCCGTCGCGTAGGTTTGTGAGGGAAATAGCAAAGGAAACGAGAGGACGGGGGATTAAGAGCCTTGACATGGATAGGAACGTCCAGGTCGACATTTAAGCAATCGTGGGTGGCGGGAGCAGTGGAGGGAAGGTCAACAAAGGTAGTGGAAGTATAAATAACCATAGGTGTGGGGTAGTAGTTACAATTAATGTCGATTCGGAATGCTGTGCTGCGGCAATGTATCGACTCACAAGAAGAGAATAAGGTATTTGTTTTTCCACGCCTAGGATGCCTCAAAGTCACTGTTGGGCCGTCCGGCTCCTAAATGCCAACAGGCGGCAATCCTCTAACCGAATCCAAGCGAATGGACAACAGGCGCGTGTTGAATTCCAGCTCCGTTGCGACTGGGACCGACTTGAAGAGATGGAAATGATAGAAGAAGGATTGACCGCACTGCGATCTAGTTCACCGAATTCCACGGGGGTCTCTGAGAGATTTTATGAGGAACGGCGGATGAACATCCTCGCAATTAATTCAGCGGAACCCACATCTAGACATGCGAACCTGATGGAGCTTCTCAGCGCTTGCGCACGTCCTATTTCTGCTCCCCGGCTGGGCCAATTGATCAGCATGATGGTTAGTTTGTTTCAGACGGGCTCCGAGAGCTACAAGCGTCGTTGACCGCAGAGTAACTGCCTCGTGTTTCTCGTTGCCAGAGAAGGAAGAATGGAGTTGGCGACCATCATAGAAATCCTGTTACATGTTCGCGTCACCTCTGATGGTCCCTATTTTTTCCCGCGAGGTGGTTGTTGGAATCAGCAATTATTAACCGCAACAAGCGAGGTGTAGTACTCATCAGGCTGTAAATATACCCTCTTGGCGGAGAACGCCAGTTGCAGATATTTTGTACTTTGTACTTTGGCCTGTGCGAGTGTCAAACTTTGCCATCGTACCCTCGCAACCGCAATAAAGCCTGTGTAAATCTCATGCCATCTCTTGATACACGCCAGCTTCCTGTGATATAGCCTCGAACGAGGCAAGATTTGTGCTGTGTTGACGGATCCTCGTAAGCAACCAGAGAGCATTTGTGCTATTAGTGTAGTGTCCATCCTGCCGATGGCCTAGGGCGATCATAGGTAGGAAATAGCAGCCTTATGCGTTCATATTGACGAAACCTGTCAATGCTTGTCATTGGCTTCATGGTATTTGCCATATGTATGATAGACGGCACACGAAAGAGCCCGACCACAAATGAATTGTATAGAACCCCACAGGAGTCCAGTGCATCCGCCCTTCGACCGTCAGTCAAGGTTAGAATCCCGAGCACGAACCGGGAATCAGTTAATTAAAACGACGCCCAGAAGCTCAGTCAGCCACTGCAGATGTGGTATGAAAATATAGCGAAACATTGGGGAATTGTTTCAAGAAATGATCAGGGTTTTCTAAAAGTTGGTCAATGCTTCGATCAAGTCAAAGTAAACTGCGATCCATCAATGACATATCAGAAAGATGGTTGAGACACTTGATCAAAAGTGCCGACCACCAATTTTAGAAAGAATACTCAGAGACAAAGCACCACAAGCAAGACCGAAAAAGCAATATTTATATGTGAAATACTACTACTACTTGTATATTGAAAGTGGGCAGTAAATATGGATCTAGATATATAGCACGGGGCTGTGCAAAGATTCGGGACCGAAGGCAGGACATGGCAGGTATTCACGAGAGGTTTCAGAGCAACGTACGATAGAGGATGGACAAGAAGCGTAATCAGAGACGTAACCAAGGGAATGAAGGACGAGTGAATGATCGACAACAATGTAGATAAATGAATGTGGATGCCAAGGAGGGGAACAAGGATAAGCGGCAAATGGTGTACGTCATGGAAATTTCAGGGGTTGAATGTAACCAAAAAGCGATGTATGTAAGTCGAATGTCCGAGAGTCCGTTCCGAAGCCTTTTCATCAAGTAATCCTCCTTTTCCTGTTCTGAAGTGAATCTCATGTAAAGCCGAGGCGGAACGCCACCGCATAAGCGAAGAGACAAAAATAAATATGATGCTGAAATTGTAAAACGCCACGTTCCATCAGCGAAGCCAGCCAGGCGGTTACTCTTCATCAAAACCAAGGAAACCAACAACACGAACTCGCACTGGGACGAAGAACAATATCAAGGTTGGTGGTACGTACAATCAGTACGAGAAGATCATCAACCAAGGGTTCAGGACAATCTAGAAGTAGATCAATTAGCAAAGTTCGTAATCAAAACCCATCAGTAAAAAAAAAAACAACGCTCGGGGAACAACGCCGCTGTACATGTGGTTCCGAGTGCGCAGGGCGATGGTGAGCAGTCGAGATAGAACAAAACAATAACGTACAGGCAAGAGAATATGACAACCCACAACGAGCGAGAGAGGGATGATTAAAGCCCACTGATATCCAGGTATCTGCCACTCAAACGGCACAGCGTCTGTGGTAAAAACGACCATCATCGCAATGCAAAGGAAGCAAATGATGAACGAAAGCTTGAAACGTTGCCAAATCCTTGGTACTATTTACCCAGCCAATCATATCAGCCTCTCCTTTACAAAAAGGGAAAAATTCATCACAGACCTTCGATCCAGAACGTCGAACGTTCGACCTCCTTGCCAGTAGATCCCCACGTCCTAAGGATTATCCATATCAATCACCGCAATATAAACGTGATAGGACATATCGAAGGTGCAAGAATGTGTACCAAATACGAATAGAAACTTACATGTCATAGGAGAACATGTGTGCGAGAAGGGCAGTCGATAGGTGGATACTTAATCCACCAAAGAAGAACAAACTGTCACGAGAATAGGAAGAGTCAGCAAGATACCACCAAATTGTTGCCGAAAACAAAAATAGCAAACAAAAGAAATTCCGACTGCAAGTAACGGAGAAATGGAAGTGTAGATGAGAAAAGAGGCAAACCCATACTCACAAGAACGGAATCCACCTCAAGTTCTCGATTAGTGCCCCGAAGAAATTTCTTTGGCCCAGACGGTACTCCAACAGCGTATACCCAACATTACCAATACCGGGGAAAACAACTGTGCATGCCAACAAAATCTCGAAACTGTGCAAATAGAAGCGATCAACCTGAATTCCGAGGCCGAGGATTAGGTAGTTGATGATCGATCCGACAGTCGCGGCAGCAATTCCGTCTATATTTGCAGGCGATATCCATTTGTGAAGATATGCGGAGATTGGGTTGTGGTGAGCAAGAAATATGTCGTGATGGTGGTAGCGCAACATAGATAAGGTTGGCGATGGAGTGTCGGTATGGTACGCAGAGGGGAAAGCAAAGAAAAGAAAGGTCAGCGGGAGTTATTGAATTATTAATACACATCACCGCTCGGTGTGTGAACGCGTTTATTGGTAAATGTGAAAATACTCACAGTAAGAGAACATGTCTACGGGACACAAGGAATAAGGGGCAACCGATTAGAATCCACAATCACGGCGTTAAGGGGAGGTGGGACCTACAGGACATCATACCAATCTTGTAGTGCACCGGTGCCTTAGACCAAACGAAGCCTCGAAGTTCCTCACTGATAGGTCCTTTGCGCCACCAACTGATGAGTGGGTTGAAAATAATCTCGTTGCAACCTGTTATGTCGTTAGTCCAACTTTCAACTCTAATCAATCAGGCACTGACCATATGCATACTTCTGCCACCGGGCTAACTCATCAACAACAGTGAGCGACACACCCTCCTTAAAGCCACCCTCGGAGTAAGTGGCCCAACGAAGCGTATAACCCTTAAGCAAGAGACGAAGTGCCATGTTGAAGTCCTCGGAGACGTTGGCTTCAGACCATTGTTTGAGAACGCCGTTCTCAATGAAGGAGGCATCTTGGACAGCGGACCAGCGGAGGAAGGCGTTGTGGCCGACGAAAGGAGCTACCTCTCCGTTGGCGCATCCGAGGGAGATGCATTTGTTGATACGTCTCGTGAAATGGGTGATACCGTTCTCGAAGTAATGATGTGCAACCTGCATGACATCTATAAAGCACACATCAATAGGGGAACCGCGATAACGAAACTGGCGGCGCATACCGGACTCGTGTTGGATGATGGCGACGTCAGGAGATTCACCCATTTCTCGTGCAGCATCTCTGAAGCAATCCTGGAATACGTGACATTACCAGACAGGACAACAGACAAGCATGCAATCTTACCTCAGGCACAATCGTATCCGAGTCAACGATGAGAATGATCTCTCCCATCCTCAAACTCTTGCCGTTAGCAGCCCAAGGCATAAACTTTCTCCCAGACTCTTCAAAGACTTCCTCCATGGCCATCTTAAGTGCACGGTCTTCCAAACACTCATCCGGTGTATCCTCGGCACCCTCCTGCAATAACTGCGCCAGGAACTTCTCCAGCTTCAAAGAAATGTTCAACCCATAGTTCATGTTACTGGCTTTTTTAAACTTCCCAGCACGCTTGAATCCATCGGGTTTCGACGAGTGCCCTGGACGAGCAGTCCACCCGATGTTGTGGTTGGCATAGAAGGCTTTCCGTTCAAGTTGGTCGGCTTCTGGGAGGACTTGCATGCCGTCATCGCAAATGAAGATTGCCGAAGTTCCACCTGATAGAAGTTGACGAGAGCCAATCGTTAATCCATCATCGGTGCTTGGCATAACCCGTCTTTACGAACCTTGACGTGCGTACGTCTGCATCGCTTTCTTGATAGAGAACACCGAGGGGGCACTAAAGATGAATTCATTGCATCAGCATCAGAGGTCGACCGAAGCCACCAGCCGAGGGGAGGGGAGAGAAGGCGGTGGAGCTAAGTCGTCGAAGATAAGATGCTTACATGGTCAATTCCAGACTTTCCTTGTAGACCGGCATCTGAATGGTGATATGAGGGAGATTGTTGTCGATTTCCGGGTTTGGTTCTGGCTTTACGGCGGAGTAGTACATGGAGTTCTCATGGTACTGGGCCACGGGCCCAAAACTACGCGAATCTTATTAAACATCCGAGGATGAGAAAGAAAGATAAACTTACATGAGCGACAAATTTCCGACGAGTTGAAGACAGAAGAACTATGCAGGGGAATTCCCAAAGATCAGGAGTCAGTTGAAACATGAGAAATGAAACTTACGACGGATATGCAAAAAATGATGGGAAGAGTGCACAAGAGGCCAAATCTAGCATAGTCGCCATCCAAAGCAAACTCCTCTAGCAGAATCCCAGCACCGGCAGACATAAAGTCTAAAATGCAGAGTTCGATCAGGAATCCACTACACGCCAAGGAAGAGAAGAATAGGGAGGCCAAAACAAAACATACAGGCAGACAACGCCGCACCACATCCAGCGTAAAAGGGGCCAAGTAGCACAAGCTTGCGTTCGTTGCGCTTCTTCTCCGGATCGTTAGTCTTAGGCACCGCACCCTTATCCTTGGGGTTCAGGCGCCAGCTCCACCACTTGCGTTGGGGTGGTGGCTGAGGGGCTTCTGGTTGGACCTGTTCCTTGGATACTTCCATTGCCTCTGGCGTCTTCTCATTGAGATTAGCCTCGGAGTTAGCGACTGACGGGTTGATGCTGGGGGAGATCGAAGGCGTGGCTTTCCGAGCGATAGTGCGTGTCCGCCAAATGTGCTTGATGAGCTTTTCCTCGAAATCTTTACATAGGGGTATCATAGTCTCCAGTGCGTACGACCAGAGGACGAGTGATCGTTCATCACGCTAGAAAACGTCGTTAAGGAAGCTCGTTGAAGGGCATGAAAACGTACTTACGATAAAGGCACCGCACTGGTCCTTCTCAGCTTGAGGAAGTTCATCGATGGTTTCTATGACCTGGATTCGCGTGTCGCGGTCAATGTAGATGCAGTCGTCAGTTGGGCCACTAACAACGAATCAGTAATCAATGAACAGGACAAATTAGGAAATATAATTCACATTTTGCGAATGGCGGCAGTGACAGCAGCGCTTCTCAACTTGACGGCGACGACTGGGTTGAGTCGTCGAACGGCAGCCTCAAAAGGGATTAGGGCTGGGTTCTCGTATGGAAAGACCCTAAAGTAGCCGTCTTCGACGCGGAGACAGACTCCAGTGGAAATGATGTCCTCAGTCGGCATAAACCAGTTATCTTGCTGCGTGGTCTCATCTGAAAGTGGTCAGGGGATGCTCTCGGGACTTCCATGTCAGCTTACAGATTTTATGCAACCAAGCATCAAAAAGGTCATAGTCACTGTTGTGGATGGTGACTGCAGGGGCAGACATGGTGGACATGGTGTAGGCACCAGTAGTAGGGACAGAGGAAACTCAAGCCCGAGGGCTGTGAGAGTTAGGAACGGGTAAGTATAACGACTAGGACCTGCGGCGGCAGGGGGGATTCGGGCTCATTGGGGTTTATAACCATGGTTCTCAGCATCAGACATCGACGTTGGACGTACAGATGGATAGGACAGGATGAGTCACGCATCACGGGTTGTGTGACGCCTCGAGTTTTGTGAAAAAGCATATCGCGGAATCGCAGATCCAGCCGAACAGCTTCTGGCCCGGCCGCCGTCCTACAGACGCCTCGTTCCTGGTTTCCCAACACACTGTCCACGCCAGAGCGACTTCATCGCATTTGATTTATGCCTTTTAGCTCCATTTCATTGGCCATCGAGACTACAATGGCCCTGCCGTTCCCTCGAGCACCCCGGAAGTCTGTATTCTTGTTGTTTATCGAGCACAAGGCTCCTGTACTTCTCTTATGAATTCTCCCCTCTGTCTTTCCTGATAAAATCTATCAGAACATCTCCGCATGTATTCTGATCGACAATGCAACCTTGGCCCAGACCTTCATCACACCGAAAACTTGCTCGGGATTGGATGGCAGTAGTGAGCTTCCGTCTGCTCAGCCTTCCGTGATTGAGTTCAGGGACTTTGGCGTATCATTCCCTCGAATCGGTCTCCGCGAAAGGTGGGATGGGGAAATTAATTTTTTCCCTAATTACGGGCAATTTAGAGAACCGCCGAGTCTTAATTGAGGCTCAACACCATCCTATCCGATCGAACTTCGCATCCTCACGTAAATGGCATCTAGGCACCTGGAAGCCGCGTACGCAGGTGTGCGCACAATCTCCCCACTCCTGCCACTTCTGAACATCAAGATGTCAGTGCCAGTTTTCTCAATTCTGTTCTCGTCTCATCTGCTCGCCGCCGTTCTTCCCCTTGCCACACGGACCGCATCATTCTTTTGTCCGTGACAGAGAAAAAGCGCATAACTCTATCCTCACGATCCCAAGCATCCCTCCCATCTGTCCTCTCCTATTTATCTAGCGTACATCAAATCTCGTACCTTGCCTATAAAGCCCTGGGCCCAGCTACTCACGCCCATCCTTTTGGATCCGCGACCCGTTCCTCCGCTCCTTTGCACAATGTCCGATGACAGCAGCCCCAGCAATGATAACATCGCCAAGAGCACGGGCACGCAGAAGCCACTTCCCCCGCCCAATGCTTCAGCCAGTGAGGCTCGCCCAACAACAGGTTCGACCATAGCTCGTGAAAACCACCTCGCGGATCCGTTCACGACCCCAGAGTCCAGCCGGCCGTCATCTCGCCACCACCATACGCATTCCCCGAAAATATCCTTCTCTGATGCTTCCAGCGGTTTCCTCAGCGCCCCGCGCACTCCCACTGAAGGCGTCTTCCCAAGTGCAACTCCTAACCATATTCCTGTCCCCCGTTCCATCCTAAGCAACCCTTCTCGCATCTCAGTCATACAGTCCGCCCGCTCGAGTGCTGTGCCCCTTCCCAGTGGAAATGCAATCCCGCGCAAGCTTCCTCGGATGAAGTCCTACATGATGGCTGATCGCAACAATATCCCCAAACCGTGGACGGACAAGCCCAACCCCCGAGCCAAAATCGCGTACTTCCTGACGTACGCTGTAATCTTCATAGGGCTCGCCGGCGGAGTTGTACAGTGCTACTTTAACTATGCACATGCTCAATTGGACCGGAAGCCACTTTGCCTTGTGATGGAGGAAAACTTTGATTCTGAAGAGGCGGTATTCGGCGAAAACGGGTCCTTTAATAGGGAGGTTAATATGGATGGCTTTGGGTATGTACCCTTCTTCTTCGTCGCCCCGATTGTGAGGAATGCTAGAAGAGAGGGGGGCAGCAGCCTTCATTGCTACGGCCTCTTACCTACGCCATCGACTTCTCTACGCCATACTTTTACTGCTTTCCTAACTTTATTTCTCCTTGACTAGTAACGGACAATTCGAAATGACGACTGCATCCCGCAACAACTCCTTCGTGAAGGATGGTTTCCTTTACATCGTGCCGACGCTCACATCAGATTCCATTGGCAACGATGCTGTTTTCGATGGAACCGTCTACAACATCACAGGTTGCACGTTCAATCAAACTCGGCCTAACAACGGATTCATCACAAGAGGCGGTCAAACATTCTTCGACGTAGAAGGATACGTCAAAGCCTGCAGCGCCGTCAGCAACCGCACGGCTGGAACGGTCATCAACCCGGTACAAAGCGCACGTATCAACACGAAGGGGAAGTCGAGCATCAAGTTCGGACGGGTTGAGATTAGAGCAAAGATGCCAACCGGGTACGTGTTACCATTCTTGACTGACTCGTTGATAAATTTATAGTGTTCTTATTTCTGTTGCGACGGTTGTCTTACAGTGATTGGGTGAGTTGGCGTCTTCGTGGTGAGAATTTGTGCAAAGATAGCTTAATTTGCTTTTCCTCAAGCTTTGGCCGGCTATTTGGATGCTTCCCAAGGACGAAGCTTACGGACCGTGGCCTCTCAGCGGTGAAATTGATATCGTCGAGTCCCGAGGAAACGGTATTAGATACACAGCACGGTGCGTGTCTACCAATCACCAAACTGTCCCCTATATTCACTTCCTCACTTTCCGTAGCGGCTCGAACTATGTTCAAGGATCGCTAAATTGGGGGCCTACGGACTTTCTCAATGGCGTTTCAAAATCCTATAGTTGGTGGCAAGAGCGTCGCAAGTCTTTCGCTAGCGAGTTCCGCACCTATGCCTTGGAGTGGACCCAAGATTGGCTGTGCGTTTGCAAATCTATGTTCACCCGAATTCTTGCTTTTTTACTCATGCCATACCTACATTGAACTGATAACAGGCGTATCTACGTTGATAACCGGCTCCATACCCTTCTCGACATCAATTTCAACAAACCCTTCTTCGAACGAGGTGAATTCCCCGAGGTAATCTTCGACGGACCAAACCCAGTCGCTTTGCAGAATCCTTGGATAAATGGGACAAATGCCACACCATTTGATCAGGGTAAGTTTGAGATCTTTATCTTTTTCGTTATCCCTTAATACAAGTGGAGCGGCACTGTGATGCCGATATCTCCTTCACCATTCAATTATCTATGATATCCCTGGTCGATCATCTGCTTGTTTCTGACGACTTGTTTCCTTAGAGTTTTACTTGATTATGAACGTTGGCGTCGGTGGCACGAATGGGTGGTTCCCTGAAGCGCAAGGAGATAAGCCTTGGCTTGATGCTTCGCAGAGTACGTATATTTCTTACTTTCTTCCCTATTACGCTCATGAATACACTTATTCAGATGCCATGCGAGACTTTGCCCTGGCCAAAGCCAAGTGGTACTCGACATGGCCTACAAACGTCGAGGACAGGGCCTTGGTTGTGTATGTCTTTATCTGCGTTTCCTTGCTTTTGTCGACTGACAACAATCTCCAGGGATTATGTCAAAATGTGGAAACACTGCGACGGAAACTGAATCGACATCGTCCTATTTTTCATTCTTCACGACCTCGTACATAGTCAAACTATTTCTCATTACTCCTTTACACGATGTTTTCGTTCAAAGTTCTCCTGCTCTGATCTTGGACTCTCCTTTCATATATTCATTATGCCGTGGGGCTGCGAAATAACTTTCGGACAAAACAGTTGGCGTTTGCGTATTTAGGGTTATTATAGTACTGAATTAGCGTTATCATATCTATCGTCATGCACGAATTTTAATCGTGGGCCCTTCATGTAGAACATCATTCATTCCACTTTTCTATAGAATTCCGCAGCCCCTATATGGGTTCGCTGTCTACAGCTTGGCTATACAATGCCATCTGTTCATCCGATCTGGGCAGCCGCTCGTTCGCCCAACCACTGGAGGTATCGGGTCACTTCAGGCAACATGTTTTCGGTGCGCCCTGAATGTGTGTGTGTATGGGGACGATGGGCTTGATCGATCATTGCAGCCGCTCAAGCTCTTCTCTCCTGCCGAACATGCGTTGTCTTCGAGCCGATAGATAGGGTCCCGTGTAGTGCGTACTCCCATGGACAGACCGGAACAAAGCACTTGTAAGTGTATCATTTTGATAGAACGTTCATAGAGCCATGAGAGGCTAGAGTCATATCTTCCCGCAGTGCATCACCATCACTCCGTTCTGGTTGCCTCATTTCTCCCCCCTGCGATACGCCATACGCGGAGTGCGATCGTCGAGGAAGGTTAGCTCTGGAGTAAAATATACATTTAAAGAGCTCATTTCATCATAGCTTAAAAAAAGTGATAATGGGCGATAAAGCATCAGTCTTATCCTGTCATGACCGGCACGAAACCCCCCCCCCCCCTTGACACTTGTACTCCTTAAGGGAAATTTACTGCCAAAGAGAACCGCGCTCTGGAACCACGAAAACGCCGATCCTGTTGATTAATCCAGTGCCCACGAGGCCCATCTGCCTCTCTGCTGATCGGGGATCGAAGCGGTCTTGGCCTCGAGGTCGTCTTGAATGGATATTTTTGGTGGTGAAGTTTTTGGTACGCGTCAATGAAATATAATATCTAGAATGATGGGTTCCCAAAGATCCCGAAACTAATCAGGGGTAGGCGAAATGATGAAGGAAAGTTCATCTGGAATGGCTAGACTCTGGTATTTTTGTTTTGGACAGGCCACTGTCAAATATTTCCCTATAGATAAAGGGTGAAATGAATATAGGTCATTGCGACTTACATACCTTTAGGCGAATATCCATCGACCAGGACCAAGGCGGGACTATCAGTAGTAAATAGGTATAACACGTCCACGGGTAGATCCAGGGTCAGGGCAGCAGCTGAGTGGATGGACGAACATGGCGTGGGCTATGGACATATCGCGCCGAAGTTTGAAGCCTCGCTTGAGTTCACGAGGGATTGATCCATCATTCACGTATCATGGCTAGAGACATCAGAACTCCCCCCTATCCCCGGAATCCTTCTACAGAAGCGAGGGTGAACGAATGAGATTCAGCAGAAGACAATACATAACACGTGGGCCCCCTCAATCTGACACGAGTCGGGACTTTGAGCTGAAGTGATTGACGCTGACGGTTCCTCGATCGATGGCCCAGCTTTTGACGGAGACACCTTTCATGCAGTCAGCAATTCATTCCATATTTCAGGATTCCGTGAGCAGGTCTAAAATGAATTGGTCACATAAGATTTGAAGGGCCTATGATTGTTCCCGGGTGGAGGTCATGAATAATATAAATAGTTCAAATTCTATTCATGAATGACTGGAAGCAGAAACAGTCGTTGGAAGATTGGAACGGAATTCAGGTTGGTCATTGTCTTGTCATAAAAGTGCGCCTTCGGCTACGACTCGGAGAATCCCCATGTAGCACGGTCTTGTAAGAACAACAAACCTTCTATGGCGGAACGCAACTACGAAGGGGGGGGGGAAGGTTACGAGCACAACTGCGTCTGTCGGTCGCTATAAGTCCCAAGATCCCGACGCCAGCCCAAGAGAGCCTTTCTTGTGGTACCGAATCGAGGCCGCTGAAACGCAGGAGTCACCGAGCCAGACAGAGACGGGGAAGCCCAAAGCGGACGTTGCTTCAAACCCAGAGAAGAAAGAATTGGCATGAGCGAGGTAGAAATGAGAGAAAGTGCGCGATCGATTACTGAGTGCGTCGAAAGTATAAACGAAAAGTCTGCTAGTGTCCGAAATCCCCCCTCCTTACTACCACTACGCTTGTACTTTATAGTCAGAATACGAGTCCGTGCACAGTATACTACTGAAACACATCAAGAGTAAACTACGAACGGATATTAAGAGTAGGATGGCATATGTAGTAATATGGTTCCTAGCCGACCCAATGAAGAGATGAGACGTAATGATCCAGATTATACCTAATTTCAAGACCTCTTCCCTCTTTCCTAGGCAAGTATGCCTATATGAGCTTTGCATGATCCAACCGTGATGGACGAGCGTTGAGTTGCCGTTTTGTGAGCAGACGAACCTCAGTCCTCACAGTCTTCACTCCTTATACAGTTGAGGTTGCCCAAAACACTTCAGGGTTCACAGAGTGCAATGGTCTGCTTCTTCTGTAGCCTCTCATGTACCGTTGGAATCCCAAAAAAATTTGGCCACCACAAAAAGTTGTGCAATTTCGACTCCTTTTGCCTATCCAAGTCTATCCCCGACCGAAATTTGATCCAGGAAACGCACCATCAACCAATACCCGAGTTGTCGTGTTTGATTGTCCTCAACTGTATTACAAGAAGCTTCACCATTTACACAAGCGCTCATGTGTCCAGAACGCTTTGGACAAGCCTCGCGCTCGAAAGAACACAGCTAACAGACAGCCAACCCTTTGTCCGAAAATGGCGAGATTAATCGTTCGTTGAACGTTGATCCGCATTTAAAGGAAAACGTCAATGAGGTCTAGACATCCGCCGACACGGACGGTACGTCTCTGGTACGTCTGTGAACATGCCGTCAAATGCCACAATTTCAATATATGAATACCCTGCGGGCTGACCCCCAGACGCCCGGGCCCGCATGTTACGACGTTCTCTAGGTCAATACCGTACCGTGGTTGACGTCGACATTGCGGGACCGGTGAGGTGGTTGACTGAGGGCGCCCACTTAATGCCGCCATCCGTTAATTCTGAACGGGGAAGGGGGCGGGGGAGCCTGGATATGGTTGTTGAGATGTCGGCATAACCAGATTTCCCTACCTCCGCACACCAGTCTGGCGGCATCGGATGACAAGTATTATGCCGAGGCACCATCACCTGTCTAATACTACGTGGGGAAAGTTTTGGCCCAAACGGACGAGAGAAAAAAAGGAACGTGCAAGTTAGAAATTTGATAATAACAATAAGGGTAGTTGTTAAACTGGTTCTGCATCTATCAAAACAACTGTTCCATCGTCACAGATGACTTTGAAACGTACTACGAGGACTTCAGAGAGGGTAAATACAAGGGAGAGCAAAACACTCACGAATCGTGAAAGGCTGGCCCTTTTCTTTTCTTATGCTGGTGAAATACAACGTCCCTGAACCTACACGCGATAAGTAAATGACCTACACAAGGGACAAATAGCGCAGTACCCAATGTTCCGCGAATCCGCCAACTGACATCAATATTTCCTTGTAATGTACTAATCTGTACATAGCGGCAGTGGCAAGGTCGTCTCAGCTTGACACCATTAACAAAAGAAAAAAATAAAACACGCACCCGCCCGTTGATCTTCGGGTCGCCATTCAACCACCATTCTGGTTGCGGTCTAATAGCCTCGCCAAGTTTTTCCCGAAGTTGTGGGTCCTCCCGCACGCATCGCATAATCTGCCGCACGACTGAACTAGAAATCATCTCCTGGTTCGTGACATAGGTCAGAAACGCCGCCCATCCCGCTGCTCCAACCACGGCTGCCACGAGCGCGTATGGCCACTTTTTCTGTCATGATGCAAAGAGAATGTGTTCACCGAAGCGGAGACCTCCGGAAAAGAAACCTGATCACCTTTGGTCTTGGCAAGTCTCTGGTTGGTGGATGTTTCGCGTAGTAGGGTTGTAGACGAGCGGGCTCCGAGAACGTTTCTACAGCGGGTCCTGCTTGGGACGGTTGAGATGATCTTGGTAGTTCCGTGGCGTATTGCCTGATGAACCCGTTCCGACGTTCTGACGGCCCGCAGAAGGTCTCGACTAATGGCTCCGCGTTTGTTGGAGATACGGGGTGAGAATAGTCGGAAGCGTAGCTGCGAGGATGAACATGGAGTCTATACGACCTGAAGACCGATGAAGGCAATTGTCGGGAGAACACCTTCCTGGCGAGAGTAGCCATTGCAGGAAGCCAGGGGCAAGTCTTTGCCAGCTCCTCAAAACCGCGAATTCGGCCCTGTCACAATATCCGGAATCACATGATGAGCAAGCTTTGTGCTTAAATGACGCAACCGGTGCAGAGATGCTCGGCTATGAATACATTCCAACACATCTATGTATAAGCCTCTATGGTCCGAAGTCTAAATATTTCTTTTGACCAGAATGTGAGTCCAAAGAAGGAACCCCAATTGTAAGCAAGACCATCGAAGGAGATGGGCCGAACATGACTCCTCGGGATTGTCCTATAATCGGAATTTTGCATCGTGCTTAATACCACACTTGACTGTTATTAGATCAGCGCATGATACCAGATGACACCCCGCTGCTCCATTTTCTGGACTGAGAGACATTCTGAAAAGAATTTCCAGCAGGGAAGGTACACACAAATGAGCACCTGAAGTAATTATGGATACCTTCTGTTCAGCTTTAGATTGCGAGGGGATTAATTACCAAGCCCAGCTTTGATCTGATGAGGAGACGGCACTCTTCATTGAAGGGGTCTGCTTGAGGAATTTAAGTTTCATACGGAAAGAAAACTCCTATATTCACGCCAAGGAAACAAAGGACGGGAAGAGCAGGCACAATACCCGCTTCCAAATCTCACAGCAATAATATAGACCGTCAAAGTGGATGAATGGCATGTCATCACACAGCAATCGAATCCCGCTCCACAAAAGCAAATCTGATCGACAGAAGGAAATACATATACCTTTCAGGTAGTCCGGAGCTCTGAATGTTCATAAGACATAACCCTTCGTTTGCTCATAAAGTTTCCTCGGACGTCTTCAATCAGAACGGCGGTCTATGAAAGAAGAGTGAAAACGTCTATCATCCCTTGAAAGTTTTGGGAACGAGAGGGGTGTACCAACGGTAGAGTGAATTCCGCGGAGTGCTGTAAACATACTTAGTGTTGCACTGAGAAAATAATCGCACTTTCCCATTCTTGTAATCCAGACTTAAGAGGATCACAATCTGTATGGCTATTGGGGGTATGGCTTCGGTACCTGGAAAGGATCTACCTACAGCAAATCAAACATTTACAAGTAGCCCCAATTCAGTGTTCGAGAAGGTGGAATAGCTTAGGTCCAATGGGTCCAGATGCACTCAGGCTAGCATCCTCATAGATGAGTGCGAGGCAGGCTCAAGCTTCTGTGTTAAAGTTGTTGAAAATGTAAACTCAGTCGCTCGTTGATGGTACGAGGGCTATGCATTATGTACCTGTAAACAATGTAAACTACGAGTGATAAGTAGGGAGTACTAAGTGGCCTCTTACCTCAGTCGCTCGTTGACGGTACGAGGGCTGAGGCAAACGTACTTCTACTATACGTATATAAACTACCAAGTAGGAGGCTGACTAGGAGAGAAAAAGCATCTATAAAAAGTCTGCAAGGAAAAGATTAATCTTTAGTCAAACGATGGCCATCGGGACAGATCCTAACAAGGCAATGTTCTTAAACAGATATACCAACACAATCCCCGAATTCGCCACAAAAGTGTGGTCAAGCAAGAGCGACCTTACTACACCACGACAATTATCCATAATCCAGCAACTATCTTTCATCTTGAGCACCAACAGACAGCTACGACTACCGGGTGCAATGAAGACCAACTCAAAGCACGGAATCACGCTATTGAACACTACCGCCTCAAACTCGTTGAAACCTACGTTACTCGAATCACCGACATCATCTCCCGGAACGCATTCCACTGCCGCCTCCCCGTCCACCTCATAGTTCCGCCACCCGAAGTCCCATACCTGGAGACTCGAGTGCCAGAGTACGCACAAATATCAAAGTATTTCGAATATGCGTTTCTCCGCAAATTTGACTTCATAGTCGACGTCGAGGGCACAGAATGGTACTCCGAACACCTGGTCTCGTCTTCCTGTCGCCTCCCGTATGAGTATTCCCAACTCGTTCACCAGTCGGATGTGGCATTTGCGCAGGTTATAGGTAGCTCCGAAGAGTTCCTCTTCCTCGCGAACCAGTTCATGGAGTGCTCAACACACCCAAGATAAATAGCAAGAAAGAGCCCAAGCTAATGAATGTTGCAGATATTATTAGGGATCAGTTGAATGGTTT
This sequence comes from Podaxis sp. AQ795752, assembly GCA_018524425.1. NCBI lineage: Eukaryota > Fungi > Basidiomycota > Agaricomycetes > Agaricales > Agaricaceae > Podaxis > Podaxis sp. AQ795752. Next base: position 125,218 of record JAEUWK010001191.1, on the reverse strand, counting down.
TTGCTCGGACGCGGGGACGTTGAATGCCTTTTACAAGGAACAGCTTGCATCCTTGGCGAGTATGCCTGAAGACCCTCCAGCTTTGGCTACTTGAATAGATCACACATCATGTGAATGCTCTGTGCGCTCCCTTGATCAGTGATAGAGTGATCGCCAGTCACCACCATTGCCTGCTCACAGTTTGAACGACATTTGTATCTTGCCCTACATTTCATCTAAAATTGTCCAAGTTGATAGACGCCCTATCGTACAGGTATTATTTACCCAACATGAAGCAGTTGCGGGGAGCGACAAACAGGGTGTAAGGTGAAAACCACTCAGCCACGCTCGCCATCGCAAAAAAACCGGCCGGGAAGCCGAGGCTGGCGTGACCATCCGCCGCTGGAACATCGAAGCTGCGGGCAGTGGATGGTGGAGATGACACTCTCAGTCAGCATCAAAAACCCACGATATAGAAAGTATAACATCCCGGTATACCATTGAAACGCCGTGCCTTAACCACAGCAAGAGCCTCCGAATCCTTGAACTTGATGAATAAAGTTTCCATCTGAGGGGCGACCTTGACACAATGGGACAAGTGGCTAAGGCACTCAGTAGCGTCCCGCACCGAGCAGTCGGGAGAAGGCTTTACGGGACCCATCAGTGGATGGATCTCGAGGGCCCAGTGAGTCATCGGTTAATTGAATGTACGCTCCATTCCAATAGCGAGTTACATTAACGGACTTCTGATCGAGATTTAGATCAATGGCGAGAGATCCAAGAGTAGTGCGGGTCAGAAATCCGTTATGTTCAACCTCGGGGCCCTACTGCATAGCGGGTGAGAAATTATATCAATGAGAAATGTCGGGAACATACATGCTCCAATAGGTCTATTATGAAGCTCTGAGGTTCGGCGGTTCGCAGCAGAGTCCTCAGGCAGGTAGTCTCCAAGAATTCCAGATTCCAAGTTTGGTGAAGAAAATGGTGGCACGGTAGTACTGCAACTTAAAACTGGACGGGGAGAATGTACCACAAACGAATGTTTTGAGCAACTCCACAGCCGATTTATGTAGCCACACCAGGAGAACTGCACACCATGAAAGTTCAGTGCCGCTGATGCCAATTCTATCGCGTCATGCTGTGATTCACCTAGAATGAAAGGAAACGAAGAATAAATATTGAATGTTGGTTCAAATCCCTGAAAGACAACGCACGAGAGACCATAGCTTGTGAGAAGCGGAATATACCCCAAAAAAAATCAATAGCGGTGGTTTCCTTTACAATCTGATATTCACGAGATCTCGACGGATCCTCGAGGTAATCCCTGAACGAAGCGTGGTAGAAACGAGGGCGACTTGTGGCAATGTTCTTTGCCCTAGGCATTCGAAGAACGGAGTGTAGTTGCCGTAGAGCCGTCACAGCGACATCTTGGGTGATGTCAAGGATATTGCACATACACCAGAAGTTGCAGTCGCTACTTTTGATTTGGCGACGCTCAAGGAAGATACAGGTCCCGACAAGCTTCTTCGCGGCTCGAAGCATATCGGGAGGTATTTTGGATAGGATCTCGGCATATATTCCGTCAAGAGCGGCGAATGGATTTCGCTCATCAGGGGAGATGGCCAACTTTGAGAGAGCATAGAGCACACAATCTAATTGGGCAATAGGGTTACCGACCCATGGATTGTCAATGAAGCGAGAGACAACGTCCGCAAATGCGAAAAACCCGACGACGCTTTCGCGACTTTGAGGAAGTGGTCGTTGGTGGGCCATATCGGATCGGTAATATATCCGGGATAGACTTTGGAAATTCTAGAGAATTCACTGTGGAGAAATTTCTCGACGTCGCGGCACGCCTCCTCAGAGTCGATGGGCACTTCCTCCTCCCAAAGGCATTCCTTATTGTCGTCGTTGGAAAATATCACTTTCAGATGGCGTTCTGGGCGACTCGCGATGGTCCAGATGAGGGGTACCATTGGGTATTGCATCACGAAATTGCTAATCAGCTGGACGATCTCGCACCGCGAACGATCACTGTGACGTCCAGCAGGTTGTGTATGACAAACATGTCCAGTGATTTCTCCGCCACATTCGTCCAAGCCATCAAGAGTGGCCAGCCAAGTTTCCTGCCCGCGACGGATATGTCTTCGAGTGAAGGGTTCAACGATAAGGATACGAAATTGTTCGCTCATGGCTTTGTCGAGCGATCTCGGATTCGTGGCCATGACTTCCCCAATGTACGCTCTATAGGAGAGATCCCGAACAGCAAGTTGGTAAGCGATGGTGGGAATCACTTGTTTGGGATTGGTACGTCCGTTCGGCCGGGAGAAGAACAGGCTGGCGGCTAGTCGTGCTGCTTTCGATTCAGCCTCAACTAGAGTCTGAACAATGGCGGATTTTCCAACGCCCTCTGGTCCGTGGAGCCAGAGCAGCTTCCTCTCCTGCTTGTGATCCATAAGCCACCGCAGAACCCTCTCGATGATGGTCGTACATGTCCCAGGATGACAGCGAGGCGGGGGATCCCGATTAGATGAGTCGAATTCGGCCCCAGGCATTATGTGCTTTTCCAACCATTCCAGCGCTAAAACTGTGCAGTCAGAGCTAAGGCTTGATGAATTGGATGTAATCAACCGACCCTCGCGGGAGCGGTCGCCTTGAACACAAACCATGTTTGGATTATTGATGACTAGATCATGCGCGTTTTGGAAGAACCCGCCTTGCTGCATTACCATATGTTGACCTAGGTGTAACATACTTAAACCTCGCAAGATTCTGACCGAAACTCCTGGGGATGCCGCACCTTTGGGGATGTCCAACCTCACGGGGCCCGTAGCAGGGCGTGGATCCATACCCGAAGTTGATCTCGAAGCAGCGGCGGGCCAGTCCTTGCAGAGAACGAGGGAATAGGCGAGATTGAGTATATGTGAGAGACTGCTACGAACGAGGAATAAAATACAAGTTGGCCGATTTTGGAAGGGTGGTTCAAAGGTCTCCAAAGGCGTGCGTCTACGTTTGGAATTTGAGGGGTCACCAGACACCGTGTCATCGGTGGTCAACTTGCGTTTGCCCTTGGCCTGCGACATTCCCGGAGCGCGGCTTAGTTCACGGTGAGTTAGTCGGGTTTGGTATCGGAACTACGCACTGGACATTTGGCATCGTTTTCAGCGACGTTCAGTAAAGCAAGTTGAGGAACTTTCTTGCGTTTTCTGCTACCTTGTTCCATGTCCAGTCAGTTCGGATTTATGGGGAGTCGACGAGGGTGGTGGTAGTCTGAATGTCGATCACAGCTTTCGTTCTCTCTATTATATGCTGCACATGCTGGGGCTGTGTTTCCTATTTGTCGTTCAGAGACCGCGCAGGCACATGAGCTCTCTGTGGGACTCACACTGAGGAAAGATCCGCAGCGGTGGTTCTCGGAAAGATGTCAGTAAGCGCTATTAGACTCAGAGCCAACACATTTAGGGCAAAAAATCATCGAGAATATGTGGAGGAGGGTGTAAGTCTAAGGACATCACTTACTGTCAGACGGACAAGTAAACAGGCAAGAGCGTAGTATTCGCGAGTTCTCGTTGTAGTGTATACACAAGAGCAATGATGGTAAAAGAGGGGAAAGAAAGGAATACATCGTTCGTTTGCAGGTAGCGCTTTATATACGAGACCTTTGTCTTCGTCTGATGTCATCAGTAGCACGTCAGTTGTTAGCCGTCAATCAGTAGGTTGGTGTAAGGCTCACAGAGGGGTAGTGTCTATCTTCGATTTCATAAGGATTTGGGGGTTCCATATTACGACTTGCATGGAGGTATCCTATGCTCCATCGGGAAATGTGTAAGTTCTCCCATAATCATTATTCTAAAGTGTGTGTTTTAGCACTTTGTGGTTGAGGACTCGAGCGCATCGAGTATGGCTTGCGATAAGATTAGATAAGATGACCATCATACAGCACAATCGTAATGCCCATCCAGCCAACACACCACACGGCCAACTAAATAAAGCACCCAATGACGCGGCTGCGACCACACAAATCCCGACAAAGCTATGCCTTGATGGCAGGCTTCGACTTTGGCGACGAATCCACCGAGATAGGCACCCAGGCAGGGCCGTCCACATCAGGCCACATGGAAATGGACGACAGATCTAGTGGTTCCGAATTCTCTCCCGAAAACGACCAGGACGCCACTGAACAGATGCAACGAGACGCAGAAGACGACGAGGAACTCATACAAGAAGCCGACCTCGATGATGACGAGCCGCAAATGAACTTGATCTCTGAAGTGGATGTAGATTCCGTCAAAGTCATACAGTCACCCTCAGCGTTCAAAGGGAAGGGAAAGGCCGTGGAGAAGACAGGGAATGGACACCCGAACTTACGCACTGCCCCGACGAGGACGAGGAGGCAGATGTACACCCTCCCGACACCAAGCGTACACCATCGACACCGTGCTGTCCCCCTGTACAGACGCGATGGACGCGTTGAACGACTCAAGCAGCCTCCAGAGCTGTTCAAGGCGCCTATAGTTGTGATGACAAACAGTATCATTCAAAACAAAGTCATGGAGCGAGTGAATAAGGCTTGGGGATATAATATTGGTCCCGGGCCTCTGTGGGAGATGGCTGAGGATCGGAGCTGGTTCAAAGAGTCAAAGCTTCTGGGGCGCGACGGTGACGGGGAGGCTGAGAGAAGACCTATGGTGCATCGCGACGTTAGGGTAAAGAATGGTTGGAAAATCCTTACCAAGGAGTATGTACGTTCATTCCGTCGTACGCTGACTTACAGCTGTTGCTGATCTCCCGTTCACTCCAGGGAAGCTGCTCCTTATTTGCCCACTGATACGATCACTACAGAAGAAGGCCATCTGAAGCCTCCTCCACCGTTGATGTACTACTTTGGACCTCATGATGCGCAAACGCAGGTAGAGATGCAAATGCTTGACGCGCATCCCATGGGTATGCAACTCAATTTCTTTCTCTTCGTCATGTTAATGTTTCCTTGCCCTCAGCCGATTTCCTTCCGGAAAGTAATGCACACGTCTTTCATCCAGGTGCACCCGCTTGGGGCATCGACTGGTGCCCGATTCACCGCGATGATCGACCTGGTGAGTAAACAAATCATTATTTACGAGTTTTACTGATCCTTGTGTTTTGCCATAGAGCGCGGATTCAAGCAGTATCTTGCCGTGGCTCCCTTTCCTTCAAGTTCGCATTCACCTGAGATAGGAGTCAAAGTCCTTCGTCCCTCGCATGCATGCATACAGATTTGGTCACTGTCCCAAGGACCAAGTGTCGCGAATGGTGATGGCACGGATGCGAGCAAGCCGAACGTCGGAAGGATGAAATGCGAAATGGTGCTATGTATCGAGGACGGCCCGGCTCACGACCTCAAATGGAGTCCTCTGCCCAGCCACGACATGGTGCGTTTGTTGCTTTCACAGTGGACCCTTGTCTCAAACAAGCCTACAGTGTTCCGACACAAACGTGCCACGGAAGCTGGGATTACTTGCTGGCGCCTTTGAAGATGGTTCCCTGTCGATTTATGTTGTTCCCGAACCCGAAAATATGAGGGCCGCGACAAGCGAACCATCTTCACCCGTCTTTGGTTCGTATAATTTTCCCTCTGGAGCAACTTGACATTGACGCTCCTACTTCAGTCGAGCTATCAATGTCTATCATACACATTGAACTGGAAGAAACCTCATGTTGGTCTTTGGACTGGGCTAACAGTGAGGTGGTGGCCGTAGGAACAACGAACGGTGAGGGATCATCATCTCTCATCTCACTTGACACTAACGAACCTGAGTCGATAAGGTGTCATCGCGGTATATGACATCGGTCCTGCGCTTCGGGGATCCGTTGGAGCAAGTATGTGTAGTATCTCTTGCCTCAACGCCACCACCACCACAACTGGATGCTATCCTTCAGATTCACCCCCTGTAACCGACCTTCTACCTACACATTACATCACCGTTCATCAATCCGCGATTCGTGCCCTTGCATGGATCAGAACGCCACCCAGTTCAGCGTCCGGCACCCCCAAGCTCGACGAAGATCCAACTGTAATTGCAAGTGGTGCCTACGACGGTATGGAGTGCTTGACGGATATCCGCGAGGGACGCGGAAGCGTCATGAATCGCACTAGAGGTTTGCATACCAGCATCCTTCACAAAGATGAGAAGCTAAAGTGTATCTAGATGTGATCAGCACAATGTCTTACTCCCCCTATGGCGGAGGACCGGTAACGATCGATCACGAGAACATTGTAAAAGCCTACTCTGCCTCCCCTAGTATGCTTGGACGTGGACATACATTGTTAGAACCCCAGGGACCAGTGTGGAGTGTGAGCTCGTCGGAGTGGCATCCTCAACTTAGTGTTGGTTCGGCGGATGGTTCATGCCTCACAACAAACATGCTACGGTCTACGAGGCGATCTGGATCTGTGGTAGGTCCTTGTTTGAGAATTTGAACGAGAAAATAGGGTGTTGAAGGGGTTTAACAGCCGTTCTTCGTGCACAAGATATATCAAATAGATTTCAGGAGAAAGACAGGGGAGTATCGGATGTTAGATCGATTCTTGCCACAGGTGAGCCTCCCTTCCAACCCATCCCCTCAAGTGGGCTCAACATCATGACTCAGGAAACCCAAGATCGCCCAACAGCCATCAAAGCCAAATCATCCTCCAAGACGGAGGATGCCGCCAAGGCACCTACGTTGGGAACCGGCGCTTGGCCACAACAAGTAGCGGTACACAAGGTGACGTGGAACAATGGGAATGGACTCGCTGCGTGTGGGTTGCTTGCGTCTGCTACCTCGTCTGGACTTTGTCGGGTTGATTACCTTTGGGGGAGGTGGATGAAAGATAAGGTGCCGTATGGTGGAATCCAGCAGATTAGGAGGGAAGGGATGGAGGATGACATGGATGTGGATTCGGAGGAGAGTGCCTCTGAGTGAAGTGGACATCCCGAATAGCGCTTCAGGCATTGAAATGGTTGTATACTGGAGTGGAAGTGAATAAATTACGATTAAAATGACATGATAAAGATCGACAATGGAATATGAGTCCGATGCCAAGGGAAGAGCTCTATGCGGATATCCACTTGCTCCAGATTTTGCGTTGATAGTCTAGTATAATGGGTATAAAGTCCCAAAGGCCAAAGTCAGGCCAATATGTCGAGGTAAACTGGATTTGGGTATTCTCGCAACACTAGGGAAACGTCAGCGGATCTTCCGAATGAGATGACGGGGAAGTATAGACGAACCTGCCAGAGGAAGAAGTCACTGAGTCGTTTGACTCCGCTTGTCCTGATGAGGATATCAAGTGGAGGACTGCCTCTTGCAGTAGTCATAAGATGTTTCTCAATTTCCTCCTTGGTGAAGTATCTATCAAGATCATTGTCTATGAGTTGGAAGAGTCGGGAAAAAAGAAGAGAAACGCACGTGTCGGGGTCAATGTTACTTGCTAACGCAGTTTGTACGGTTTCTTCGATAGCTGTTGTCATCTCATCTCGGGATGTATAGGGCATACATAGATTGAAGATGGCTCTGTTATATACGTCAACTCGAGCAAACGTAAAGCATGAGCGCACGAACATACCGGTTATTATGTCGTGTCATCTTTTCCGCTCTCCGCACCGCATCCTGCACATTTCGAGGCAAAAGTTCCACTCGACCGATCACATTCAATCGAACACCATATTCATCAAGCAGGTCCCTGCGCAGCGGGGGCATATGGGTTTAGTGCAATCAGAGAAAACAAAGTAAGCCTACATACCCTTTACTACAAAGTTCCAAGAGCTTTTCCTCAGCGAGAGCCATAAGCGCATCAACCTCTTCTGGAGGGCGTTTGAAATTCTCAATCGAGAAGGCATATGCAGAAACACAGTAGATATTCATTTGGAGACATACATCCAACATCTAAGCGTATATGGTCAATTAACGACAGACGTAAATAACTGGGGGGCTCATACCCTGTGGAGAGCGTCAAATCCAGCAACGTGTCCCTGCTGGACTTTCTTGTTATGTATTCGTGCATAGCGCCGGTTCCCATCCATGACAAAGGCGATGTGTCTTGGCACCGGGCCAGCAGCAAGAATAGCGAGAAAGCATTTTTGCGCCTTTGCGACGATTTTGTTGAAGATCCATCGAAGGCCACGTCGTACAACCATGAGTGTAGAGAACAAAATAGATATCGTGGGAAGTGTGTCGTCACGGCAGTGGCGAATGCGAATGTTGTTCCCTTGCCACTCTCGGCGTACTCGGGACCTGTCTAGAGTGGTGAAGCGGGCAAACAGATGTGACAATGCGCAAGAAAAAGGTAGTGATCGTTGGATAGAGGGGATGAAGAATATCCAGATGGCCGATAAACCCTTGTAAGTCATCGTTCAACCTCAGGATTCGATTTTGATGACAGTTTATTTTGCAGTAATTTATCAGGGAGACTTTGAACCCAACGACCACTCTATTTCCTCGACGTCTTACTGTTAGAAATCCCCGAATACAAGACACAAACAACTAGAATGGTGTTGCAGACTCCGGCGACCTGTCCGGCTTGTAGGTATGTTTACTTGCAACCTTTGACCAACGTGAACATTGCTGGTCAATTTCCCGAAGCCACTGGTGCCCCTTTCAAAGATTTACAGTCTTTGGTCTGTATGTCTTTGGTGGGAGCTGAACAGTGTTCGGAAACGTCGAGGCAACTTATGCAGTTGGACCATCGCGTAGTATGGCTAAGTGTCCCACTCTTCATGTTGCTATATCCGATTCTTTCCGGGTTACACGATAAAATAACAGATACATGATCTCTCTGTTTGCTGTTCTGCTCAAGACCGTTCCTGTATCAGTTTCCGCAGGACTCGACCACACATCTCTATATCGTTTCAATAACACTACTGATCCCGTTCTCCTGCTCCTGTATCCTCAGAGAAGTTTATACAGGTCGTAGTAATTCGAGGGCCACAGATTCACCCTAATGACGCGGAGCAACTTCCTGTCTCCTCCGGGAAAAGTTTCGGATGCCATACACGAGGTATACACGAGGTATGTTGGTGGATACAATGGGTGTTCTAGTTGCTAACCCCACTTCGTTTGATCCTATCCCAACGGCGGGCCTAAGCTATGGAACAGGCTTCGCGTCAATTAGCTTCCGAATAGCGATGGATTCTGCCCGAACCGCAGTATCACCTCGAAAGGTCGTCCCCGAGATTGGCTCGACACTGGATGTATGGAGCCCAAGACGGTTGGTCTGTTCGGGCTTCGTGATAAACTATCCCTACTAGCCTTGCCTCGCTGTCGTCCTTTGATCTGACTCATGGCGACAGAAGCTGTGCTCTACACAATTGTAGGAGTGGTCTTGGCCAAGAATGGTGGCGGGCTGCTTGGCGATAAGGTCGGCACCGATAGTTAGATCGACGACTTGGACAATCACAAGCCTTCTGATCAGAGAGCTCTTTGGCGTTAGGGTCCTATTTCAGCATCACCTTATCTTGATGGCACGAGTACATCTATTCCGGCCATACTCGTGCTAAGGCTGCTGTTTTTCCACGCCAGACATCCTTCGGCGCTACGTGGCTTACCATCGTACATCAACTTCCCTTCTGTGGAATGATCACAAAAAGAATCCGAAGTCTACCCCCGCCAGCCTTACGGTACCACTGTTCAGGAACCTCGCCGAAGTCTTAAATGGTCTTCACGATATTCCATCCGTATGTGTACGTCTATTTTGAACCGTGATTCACGGTTGTGACGAAAGTGGTGGTTCCCAAAGACGGCCCGCAGGCCTGCTTGACACTCTCGAGCAGCTCGACTTGGAGCACTCGCAGCGTTGTCTTCCCCGAGGAGCTAGCAATTCGTAGTAACGCTCCATCTATGTGGATACAGCGGCAGGAGAATTGCAGACGCAGCTGGAACTGTAGAATCAAGCTCCAGTGTCTCTTATTTCTTTAACCTGGGGACGCAGCTTCGAAATCGCTGCGGCGAAGCACAGGATACAAACACCTTACTAGTGCAGTAACTCTCGTGGGGTAACTAATTCTTTACGCGGGATGCACCGAGTCCCTTGAACTTGGACCAGATTTAGGGATTCCGAAACGACTTCAGTTCTGGGCCGAACCTTCTGAGATCCCTCTGGACAAATGGGGACATTCGTTACTGACACCGCAAAACAACCCTACAACTCGCCGAGGCGTGATGGCATACCAAGTCTACAAAGCCCTACCCTGATACCCGTAATCCTGAACATTCGGGGTCGCGTGTATTCCAATAGCGGTTCTCAACTGGTGTAGGCGCATTTGGAACACAGTTATGAGGAGCAATCTTCTGGCGGGATCCTTTAACGAATACCCTATGGTGAAGAGCGGGAAGGCGCATACTTGCTTGGTTGGAGGTACGAATTTGTCGAACATATGAAACTTAGTCATGCCCTGAAGATGGATTTTAAGCTTGGTTAGTGTATGTACTTCTCGGCGTAAGCGCAATTCAACCGCAGCCAGTAAATACTGACTATCACGTAGGCTGAGAATACTAAAAGCCCCCACCGCACTTGTCCATGATGAGGCAGCCTGAAGGCTTAACCGCTCGCCATAACATTTAGGTCTGTGGTATCACGAAGCACACTCTATTTCCATATCCCTACTCTGCTCCACACTTGCCACACCTCTCTGGAACTATCTCACGACGGAAGATCCATTCACCCGCTTTCCAGCCGGAGGAGCGTAACGAACACGCCAGGCTACGGTGAGGGATCTGGCACGAGGAGAGGTGTTCGGACAACAGGTGTGTGCCTTTTTAGGCAATAATGCATTTGAAAGGAACAACTTTTGCTGGACAAGAGCGAATTCCTGTGTGTGCGGATACTTCGTGGCCACAAATCGGAATAGTTTCTGAGGGCGGCAGAAGGTGACTGAAGAATGTTGCGTTCACAATAGTTGCGCCATGGATCGTTACTGGGCTCCCCTACTCAGCCGTAACAGCCTATAACAGCTAGCTGTCATCGCAGGACTTCAACCCAATTGGATATTGTGCGATTTGATTATGGGGTCAATAAATGCGGCAGAAACTCAAATATCTATTTATGTGGGTCGATCACCCTCTATCATAATGAATGTATCTGATCCTCTACCCTTATTCCATAAACTCACCTTGAGGATTTCAGCTCGCTTCACTAGAGCATCATGTTCGACTCTAATGCTTTCGACTGATCGCTTTCGAATAGATGGGGAAGCGTAACGGACACCAATGGCGACCCCTATCTTCCCAGAAGCCCAGCAAAGTGCCCTTGATTGGTTCCTGAAATGATTCGCAAGCCATATATATCTCGAACCTTGGAGGATTGGAGACGCTACTAATTACACCAGCTTTGTCATCCTGCCTTATGGACGATGGACTCTCGCTGGATTGGTGACATGACATTAGGGCGTCGTCCGATGCCTATAAATATACAATGAGAACGACTTAAATACCTCTACTGACCCTAGCGTTCCCAAGATAATACAATGGAACTCACGCCTTCAGTCCACCTCAGGGCGTTTGTCGCTTTGCTACCTACGTTTGTTCTCTCTATTGTCCTTGTTCCTCTCTCCGTTGCTTGTTTTAGGGTTATTCTTACAAGACTTGCGCTGCTCAGAAAGCCTTTACCCCCCGGCCCTTCGCTTCTAACTCGTTTGCTCGATAGATGGAGAGGGGAATCTGGAGTGATGAGGCTCACACGCTGGGGTGAACAGTATGGTTCGTCGCGAGATTCCTCGATGAGTCGTTCAAATCTGAGCCCAAGTTCTCAGGAGATGTAATGTCTCTGATGGATTTTGTGCACCTGGGAGAACCCACAATAGGTTTTATAGCTACTACTTTTGAATGTTACAATGGCCACTAAGCAGGATACTCTAGTCCTGGGAAGCCCCAAAGCCGCAATGGACCTTCTCGAGAAACGCGGAAACATCTACTCCAGTCGACCGAGGAATATTCTTGGGTAAGTCAACTTCTTTGTGCGTCAACCACCTAGGCTTTCTTAATGGTTTCAGTGGCGAGATATGTTACCGAGACTCAAAGGGGACGCTTATGCAGATGGGACCGAAGCTGAGAAAATTTAGAACCGTATGCCTATCAATACGCCTCTGCCACAATTAGCTGAACCCCTTGTATGCAGCTCATGAATGTGACTATGGGTGTAGATCCTTCAAAACAATTCAGACCACTGGAAAACGTCGAGTCCAAAATTTTGTTGCGAGACTTGATCCTGGAAGAAAGTGTGGACAAGTATCGGAACCACGTTGAAAGGTGGAGATATGGCCAGCTTGAAGCTCGAAAGCTGCTTACATTGTGTCCATCCGCAGATCTATATACTCGGTTGCATTCTTCACGGCCTATGGTCTGCGTGTGAAGGCACTGGTGGGAACTGATCTCCATGAATTCTTCATCGGGTTATTACGCTGTACGTCACACAACGTCTTTAATCAACGTCTTACATTCAAAGCCGACAACAATTTGTTCAGTTTTCAGGAGGTAGGTACACGACCCAAGAATATCCTGATAAAGCTAGCTGAAGAATGCCTCTGTCCCCTTGCATAGACATTCGTGAGCTGTTCTTGTGTGGAGGGTAAATTGGGGCTGATCGATTTCCTCCTAGATTGCCAGGGAGGGACCTGGTTGATCACGTACGGACAAAATAAATATTTTTCTCAAACCGGTTTCACTCACAAGTACTGTAGTTCCCTGCCCTCTTGCGCCTTCCAGTGAGGCATTTCATATGAACGCATTTCAAAAAGAACTCAGGCCAAGTAGCACTCATTGCAATGGTTCCGCAAAGAGGCTGATAAGCGCGGGGACAGAGAGGAGCTTTTCTTTAAGTCCTGTCTCTATCGGACTAAAAGCGCAGTCAGCAAAGGACTGACTTCTATCTGTTCTGCTGCGCGTGCCCTGGAGAGGCAATCAAAACTGGGTCTCAGTGACGTTGAAATTGCATTTATGGCTGCAGCACCCTACTCGGCCGGTATTGCAACGGTATGATTCACAAATGCGATTTGTGAATGAGGTTGCAACTCAGCATTTTCAGACCCTTCGAACATTTGAAGCATTTATAGGTGAGCATATTGAGGTTCAACTTGTGTGGCTTCCTCAGATGACAATGCCTCAAAGCTGCGATGGCTTTGAACCCTCATGTGATGAAGAAAGTTCAAGAAGAGATTGACACAGTCGTCGGTCCTCAAAGAATGCCTGGCTTCGAAGATTTGGATTCCCTGCCCTACGTCCGGGCTACCATTCAGGAAACTTTGCGGTGAGCTACCTTTTGGATCACCCCCTCCTACTCGGCTAACCACGAATAACGGACAGTTGGCATCCAGCCATTCCTCTCGGTCTTCCTCATGCGGTTACAGAGGATGATGTTTATGATGGCATGCTTATTCCTGCTGGAAGCACTGTCATCGCAAATATTTAGTGAGTGTCAAAGTCCCCTCGGGGAATGGATCTAGCGTTCTCATCCGTTGAAGTGCAATCACGCGAAACCGCGAGGTTCGAATTGCAATTGTAGATACGTGACTAGGGCTCACAGTCTCCCTAGCTCTTCCCAGACCCGGAGAAGTTCAAACCTGAGCGGTTCCTAGATAGAATTGATCCAATTTTCAAGAACTACAGCATAACATTTGGCTTCGGGCGTCGAATCTGTCCCGGACAACATATAGCCTCCGATCAACTTTTCTTGCTGGTATCTAGGTGAGTAGAAACGTTGTTGCTGTTTTCACCTTGAGGAGGCTGAGATGGAGAAGTAGGGTTCTATGGGCATTTGACATCCTTCCGCTCGATGGCAATTTGCATCTCTTTGGCCAACCAGCCCAAGACACGCCGGTCCATTTGCCTTACAAGCTTGTCCCCAGGGCGGATCATGTGCGTTCCATCATCATGGAAGAGGCTCTGATGGCGGAGGAAGAAGCCAAGGCTTGGGAATGTTACAGTCCTAGCTGAAGCATCACTGCGTTGAGAGATACGAGAAGATAAACAAACAGCCGAATCGGACTGTTGCTGTAGTACGTAGTGCTACGCTAAGAAATCACGTATGAGAATCTGGACCCCCGCTTCTGCTGCATTTTGCACATATTCTAGTCGTGCAAACCCATGTCCTCGGGCTCGTAAAGCATCTACAATCATTCTACGATAAGGCTCAACCTGTGCTAGAGCTCCACCGAAAATGAGAACTGATGTGAGAGACTGGATACTCGAGCTTCTGGAAAGAAGACGGACGACTGTATCTGCAGCTAATGAAGCGCCTCTCTCAGCAATTCCCACCGCTTCCGTGTCTGGCAAAGTATCAGAAGTGGAAGGGAACGCGTATTTGAAGACAACGCGGCAAACACCAGCTACACGGAGCTTGGGGTCAGAATTAACGGACGAAGGATCTTGGCCTTCCTTTAAGAAAGGAGGAACATTGAGGTATACTGCTGATAGCAGTTCACCGACTGATTGACAGCCGAAGTACTTCATTATAGCAAGATGGAGGTCCGTAGGGGGCAATCCGCGATCATTTTGTTCCAATGCTGCTCGAATAGCATCCCTCCCAATAGCGAAAGCAGAGCCTTCATCGCCTAACAAGTAGCCCCAACCGCTGGTCCTGTTTAGAGGCTTCGGAAGCGAGGACTGACCATCACTGCTAGAGATCCCATAACTATGTGCAATTGTACCAGTTCCTGTCACCAAAACGACACCACCCGAAACCTGAGTAGAGTTGGTGTCCTGGGAAGTGATAATTGCAGAAGAGAGGAGAGCAGCATCATTAGTGATCCTCAGTGTCTGCGGATCTGAAAGATTCAGAAGAGCGACTATTCGAAGTCGAATCGATGCTAGGTCAGCTGCGCGATCAAGTCCTGCACCTCCTATCCAAGCGCCTGCGAAAATGGGATTTTCAGGAGGAAGAGTTGGAGGAATAGCACACTTCGGGGCAAGGTTGGAGAGGGCAGCAGTGACGGCCCTGCGTAGAACTGAAAGAGCAATATCGTGTCCGAGGGTGACACTAGAGAGGCATTGAGTTGCAGCATACCTAGTATGAAGGCTGCTCACAAGTTACATGGGCCAGCTTCACCTTGGCAGATAATGCCATCCTGGTTTGCGATTACTGCCTTGCACTTGGTTCCACCAGCATCAACGCAGAGAACAAGACGATTGTTTGTGCTCGGAGCAGGAACGGGAAGACCGCCATTAGCATCCCCCGAAGCTTCCAAAGCGCGCTTTAAAAGCCCTCCGGCACTATCCAGGATTTTAATGGCGTTGGGTATCGAGGTTTTATGATGCTCAACGACTAAGGCAAGTTTGACGTTGTCTTGACAAGAACTGAGGAGTTCGTCGATTTGTGAGTCGGAGAGGGTTGTGCCGGGTAGGACGGTCCTAAATATTCTCCGGGCACGATCGCGGAGCTTCAAATTAGAGGGTTTGACATCCACCATCTACCCAACGTTCCGGGTTACGGTTTAGGCCACGGTGCGGAAGGAACGCCATAAATTGTACTCACCAAATTTCCATAGGTTTTACCGATTCGAATCATGACGCCCGTGGATATCATATTCAGGATCTGTGCAACGATGAGTCCGATTAAACCGAACTCGTCAAGGAAACGCACGAGTTTGGTGGCAGTTCCGGCTTTCAACCTAGTACTCCCAGTCACAATTTCGGGTCCTACGATGCACTCGATGACGTAGTCGCACTTGCCCTGCATATCACTTGGTTTCACACAGCAAATACCAATTGTTAAAGCACCAAGATCCTGGGCATACGATAAGCCCCCGAGGACATATGGCGTTCGTCCCGATGTCGCGATACCGATCACCGTGTCTAATTGGCACAGAGGTGGATCAAGACCTTGCAAATTATCTGCAGCGAGACTGGTCGAGTCCTCAGCACCTTCGACGGCCTTCCGTATAGCCACATCTCCGCCAGCAATAATCCTATCATTGCGATTGGGGTCTGACGGAAATCTTCGAACTGATAGTGTGACTTACCCTACAAACTGAGAATGAGGGGCGGAGAAAGTCGGGGGTCTAATGCCTCAGGTGAACCTGGGTTATGGTTGATGTTGGTAGTCTCCTTACATTTCCGAGGCATCCAATATCCCAAGCCTGTGGGCATGTTAATTTCTTTTCCGGAAAGTAACGAGAGGAAGCAAATACCTTCCGCTGGTCCC
Source organism: Podaxis sp. AQ795752 (assembly GCA_018524425.1). NCBI lineage: Eukaryota > Fungi > Basidiomycota > Agaricomycetes > Agaricales > Agaricaceae > Podaxis > Podaxis sp. AQ795752. The sequence goes on along the minus strand of JAEUWK010001191.1, from coordinate 109,089 downwards.
AGCACCGATATAGATGACACGCCCACCCTTCTTCACCCTGTCTGCAATCAGATCTATGGCAGTAGCGACGTCCTCGAGACAGTATCTAACAGCCTCAGCAACCTTTGCATCTTCGTTATTCATTATTCCTGAAAATTCGGCCGGGTCACCAGATTTTCTTACCAAGGAACATTAAAAAATCTCACTGCACAGTTCAATTGTCGGTACAATGTCAATATTTGATGATTGGACATTGCGACCTTCTGTCTGTAGGTTCGAAAGTCGAACAGCAGTTGTATCCGAGTTAGCCATAGTGGTAAACGGGTTGTTGCAATGAGGTCAGAAGGTTACATATTTTCATCAAGGAATCGGGAGATATAGAAGGATAATGTTAACAAATTACTAGCCGACATCCAGAGCACATGGAGTATGCGGCACTGGAAGGATCCCATGCCGATGAGGTGCCAGTGTCATGACGGCACGGTCCACGTGATTGGTAATTCCTAGGTATGTAGGCCTTCTGTCAGGTGCCTTCTCGATTTGAATTATTTAAGAAGATGAAGTATATGGAGAGTTGTCTGACGCCGGATATGACCCGGAAGCCGAGGTATGCCTGATCAAATTATTCTCTTCCGGGACGGCATCAGGAGTGAAAGACTGTAATTTGGTAAAGAAAATCTTGCCGAACTTGTACAACCTTCCTGATCAAGGTGTTATACACAGCTGGAGGCTTCTGACATCCTTTGTTTTTAGTTGCATGTGATAATTGTGTGAGGTATATATTAGTGTATCTCTGACAAGCAACTTCGTAAATGAGGAAAATCGTGACTGGAGTCGGGAAAATGTGGCGTTCCAGTGTGACAAACTTGCGCCTTATTTCCAGGAGATACCACCATGGCCCTTTTCAAGGCCTGCTTTCACACGGCGAAGTCAACTCTTGGCTGAGAAAGCGATAACCAGCCTAAATATCCTGGTCGGAACTTGGAACAAGTTCCCTTTGTCACTTGTGAAGCCTACAATTTTACAAACGCAGGTCACTTGAATCCGGACACATAGACCCCCCTGCTAACCACCAAGGCCATAACAATCCTTTCTAATTTCTGGCATCCTGCAAGAATTCCACCACACCATGTCGATGCCATCGTAAACCGCATATAATTATCCCCATACCCCAGATCGATAACCCAGGATAGATCGAGCACACACTGTCAAAATCTTTGTCACCGAATTCTGTTCGGGAAAGTGATAAAGATCTCTTTCAAAGCTGATTCATCTGGGAGTGTCGAGACCCGAATGCCCAGAATAGCCAATCCTGGCATTCCAACCGAATTTTGATCTTAGGTCGGTAAGTAATCCCAAAAGGCTGCAGGCAAGAGGTGAAATGTTGATTGTACTTATCGTTGCCTTCTACCGAAGCACCCCCCCTGTTGCATGTATCGCCTCTTCCACTATATCATCACCGTCTTGAAATGGTTCTATAAGACCCCCATTCAGAGACCCCCCCGCGGACCATCGCGAGTCTATAGTCGTGGCAATTTACCCTACTATAAGAACATGGGCGAAAGGCAGTGGGTATATCAACCGGCATCCAATGTAAAGTTGTCAGCACTCAGGAATACCTGTCGAATGTCTCTTTAGGTGGCGATCGTGATGCCAGATATAAATAAGTCAAATGTTGAGATCTCCCTTTCCAGTTGCTTATCGCTTTAGACTACTTTACACAAGTTTGAAAAGGGGTCGTTGACCTTATACAACCGGCGGGTTAATGAACATGAGTGCTGATGACTTCATTGACATGAGCCACTGAATGTAAGCGGAGTGCAGGCAACACTACAACTTACCCAAACACTGTTTTATGCTGGCTTATTTCCTCCGCGGCGGTCTAAGGGGACAAGACACTTAGCAAACACATATTCTGATATTACTACAACTGTAATTTTAGAACGAAGGTGATATATTTGGTATGATCAGCTAAAGTGATCATGGTGATCATACTACCTCGTTCCTAACTCATTCCGCAGCCATGCATTCAATGGAGAGGCAAATTTCAGTCTTCGGTTCCTGAGCTAGAAGTGATCATAGAACAGAAGTAATATAGTTTCGCTTGACGGCCATGCACACTGGGGTCCGGTAGTATGTTCCGGTTATTCACGATTTGAAACTTCTAGTTGTATGGGTTCCTCTGTTTCAGATGTTTATGGGGAGTGGCATAGCGCCCAGCCTTTGGAACATTCAACATGTCAAGCTGAAACGGCACTATCGTTCTAACGCCGAGGCAAGTCTGTTCAGACGAGGAGTGTCAAGGATGAATGTTGATTAATGTAATACTTGTGTTGCGAAGCGATTCTGGAAAGGATAGAGGACCGAAGCAATGGCACTGGTGATAAAGCCAACAGGGGGTGGCAACGGAGCATCCGAAAGCAGCATGTTGTAATGATGTTGTCCTACGAAATCCCCAGTATTTCTTAAGTGTCCGATCCTCTAGCCTCTCATTTGTATCTCTTGTAACAGTGGAATGAATAAGGTCTGTCACCAGCACTACCTTGGAATGCCAGTCAACTCACCTGGGCACGTGGGATTATTTTTGAACACGACGATTAAGGATTACAGCACATCAATAATTCCATAAGAGTCCTGTGATGAGGTCACTCCTGGTCACTCTTACAATTCAGTGGCGTTAGGGGTCCCCTAGAAATCAGAACCGAAGTGTAGGTGGAGTTCAAATTGACATGAGCTGAGACAATGATTAGATTACTGGTTATACATATTCCAGAATGTTGAAGTTTTACTTGATGGTGGCTACAATGGAAAATTCAGGAAAGATGTCCCTGTTGATGCCTGTGATTGATGAGTTGATGTGTAGTGCCGACCAACTTGTAGTTGCACAGTTCTGTTGTGATGTGAGAAGGAGTGACTTGTCACATTGTATTGTAGCGTGGTAAGACATGCATCCTTTTGGCTGGTAGCCGGCTGACGTCTGTCACCTTTACAGATTTAGCGACGCCCTCCCACTGTGACGTAGAGAAGGGAAACGGTGGAAAACCTGAAGTGAGATGTCCATGGATGTAACGGTTAACTGAAGCGACAGACCAATATATTCAAGTCAAACCAAAATTCCTTCGTCCAGTCCAATGGCTATGCTTTACGGCGTTACAGGGAAAGGGTCTTAACCCAGTACTAACTTCTTTTCTCCTTTGTCCCCACTGGTCCTCCATGATCGACCATTTGATCAGAAATGCTGCGAGAATGCGTAACATTAACAACGAAAGAAGATTACCTGACATCTTGTCACAATCCTACAACTTTCGAACCTTGCTCCCGCAGAGCTACCTGAAACGTCCTTTGTAAGGATTCCTGCTTTACACATAATCGAATCTAGAAGCAAGGGTCTAGAACTCCAGACTACGGAATGTTGATTTTGGCGTAGTTACGTGTATGAATGGGAGCTGTTCCTGTTGCTATTACCGCACATCCTGTCTCCCAGCCTTACGATAACACCCTTGAAGGTGAGAGTGAGTGATGAGAGTCGATGTAACCAGGCTCAGGCACGTGGCTCCAAGAATAGAATACAAGGCAGCCAACAATGGTGGGAGAGATCATTTGGGTCGGATGTCAAACAACACCGACGCGATTACTATATATAGTTAGAGATGGAATTGGCCGAATTGCCCGGATTTGGGAGGTAGGGTCTCCAGTGCTCAGGGCCACAGCCATACCGACTTTTTTCCGTGATAGCGACGAGGCGAGGCGTTGAGGCTCCTTCGAGCGAGGGAGGTTTTCACGGGGGTTGGATTGGTAAGGTGGGGGGAAACGACAAATCGAGGGATGTGGCGCCAGCCAAGGTTGACCCGTCCCTTGGTCGGAGCTTGGAAATACGGCCCGTGTAATAGTTAGGATAAGGCTGGAAGGTGCTTTTAGGCTGATAGCCTCGCGGATACAGATGCGGGGCACCTCCGAGAGGCGAGGGTGAGAAAGCTGATAGATCCGACCCCGTGCGTCGATTCTCGACCCAAGGCTTGTCGTTCCCGTGATGCATTATATTGGGTTAAAGAGTGGGTCAGGTGAAAACTCTGACTACCTTCTGTTACGAGAGAAAGGACGTGTTCTGAGGTATTAGACAGGCTGAGATGGTTGTCTGTGAGGTAAAGAAGGTCTGTGAATAGGCCACCGTCTGTCGCACTCGTTGATGCGATTCTACTTCTTGGTGTGGAAGAAGATTTTCAACTGCTGATTGTACATCCGACCTGACGAGTTTATGTGGCTGAAACGATTGATGGGGGGAGCTGAGCCATGGTCAAGATCTCACTGGGAAGAACCGATAGAGTTGTCATCTGCGCAGCCACAACACATGTGCGACCACTTGATTTGTCTACCCTCGAATTGTACACCGCTATCACCTCAGTTCGACTGAATAACAAAATCCTCCACGTGATTTCTGCGGCGACTAAATAAACTTCCTGTCAAGCATTGAGGATTGACTACATTCTCAGTGTTCGGAAGTTATGCTTGGATGTCCTTCGTGATAACGGGGATGTCGGGAAACGCCTGTGAACACAGATGAGACCAAACCTTTTGTGGGAGTCGAAGAAAAAAATGGGTCGTATTTTTGGTGGTGATTGTGTATTGTAGAAGACTTCTGAGGGTTCGCCGCGGGAGGGCGGACGTAGGTCTCTCTTTCCTTGAATAGGTTCCTGTGTTTATATGGCGGGGCACCGAGCCGAAGAGAATAAGATGGCGGTATTTTACTGACCGCGTGGTTCAGGTGCGTCTGGGAGGCCGTCTCAGTGACATACTGCAGAGTGCCGTTGAATTCTGAGCGCCATAATCCCGTACGGCGTGATAACCTGATCCAAGAGGTTCGATATGAGTGAATCGCTGGTCCAAGGCGGCGTATATCATCACCTGCAGCAGATTGATTGAAACATGGGATTCTCCTGACTGGCACACCGAGAGTTTTGGTTTCGATGAGAAAGTGTTAGCGGTGTGAAGTTCCTTGAACACCAAGGTCGGAGAAACCTCGCTCATGGCATAAATACTCCAGCCTGGAAGTCGAGAAGTTAGAAATGCTGTTTACGCAAGTTTTAGCCTAGCCACAGAGTCGTTGGCTGCCTTGCTCCTTTCCTGAGATGCACAGCTGGTCAAGTTAGGGTATTCGGTTAGGGTATGTCAACGCTTAGCCGCAGGACGACCCGTGACTCAGTAGCAAAGGTGGGTTGGAATTCGAACGATGAGTACTGATGACTTGTCATCGCCTAGGTGTAGTCGGAGGAAATTCTTGCCTCCGTGGGTTGGATGCGTATAATTTTCTGGATATTTCCATGTACCAGCATTCTGCTGACGTGATAAAGGTGAGATGAGGAGGAAATGCAGAAGGGCCTATGCAACGCTGATGACACTCGAGCTATCGGACATCAAATTGTCTCGTGTCAAATCACCGTCGTTACAGTGGAGCGACGAAGCACGTTCTAAGGGAGATACGGGAAACCCAAAAAGAGAGTCAAAAAAGAGTCCATCAATTGATCATTCACCTGTGTATTTGTCGTTCGACATTTGTCATTACCAACAGTAGCGAGGCAACTCTATTCGTAGTTTGTTAGGTGTTCCTCTCCTGGGGGTCTGATGTCCCAAGCTAGGGGTGAATTGGGATCGGAGAGAAAAGGATTAGCCGGTGGATACCATGGACGGCTGCAGTACGATCAGTACATATTCATTCTTCCCTCGATGACCAGCCCAGCATCAGGGAGACGCGTCGCTTGGAGAGACGGTCAAACTAGGGTGGGTGAGTGAGAGGGGGGGGTGAGGGTTTTTGAAGGGGATGGGATGGGACGTAAGAGTCGGGAAGGTGAGTAACCGGCAGCCGATGCGATGAGATCTCGGGGAGAAAAACGGAAAGTAGGACCGTCGCCCGAGGGGGGGTGGCAGGAGGGAGACGAGACCCCAGGGGAGGTGTGACAGGTGGATCTATGATTGTGTATGTAGTTATTTGTAATCTGGATCTGGATCTGTGTGACCGTGACGATGTTTGTGAAGGTTTGTGAGGTCTGGGGGTTTACATAGAGGCTTGATGAGGGGACTTGAGAACGCTGTTGTATGGTCGTCTGATAATCGAGTCCAACAGACTCTGAACTCTTCCCCTTTCCTCCCTCCCGCCCTAGCCCTCGCCGTCACAAGGATACCGCCTGTAGTGAGTATATGCGCTCTTTAGCCCTCGTTGCCCTCGTCCTCAACCTCTCCTAGGTCTCGCGACCCTTGCCGGCTTCATCTCATCCGCCTTCCAACATCCGCTTGAGCACAGCTCGCGACCCACCTCCTACTTCCATCTCTCCCTCACATTCGCTTGAGCTCGGCTCGCGAACCTCTACGACCACTGCAATCACCCCGCCCTCGTCCAGGTGTCCGCTTGAGTAATCGCGTAACCTGAATGGCCATGACACTCCCACTCTCTCCCGCATCGGGCAACTCGCCTAGTTCCGATGTTGAAACTCCTCGCACTCCAGTATCTCCCAGTCCCCAGCAAGACAATTCCGCCCAACAGCAGCAGCAGAACAACCAGCCGGCCAATCCTTCTTCGCCTACCAATCCCGCTCCCTCTCAGGTCAAGCGCAAGCCTAGCAGGCGTGCCAACACCGCAGAGCGCCGTGCAACTCACAATGCAGTCGAACGTCAGCGCAGGGAGACTTTGAATGGTCGTTTCCTTGTAAGTCGGCTTGTATTCTTCTCACATCAAAGCGCATATATTTACTCGTTATTAGGACCTCGCAGCCCTCTTGCCAAATCTCTCTCAGATTCGTCGTCCTTCTAAATCTTCCATCGTCAACTCTTCTATCGCTCACATTCACGCATCTCGCCGCCATCGTATGCTCGCCGCCCGTGAGCTTCGCGCTTTGAAACACGAAGCTGATGCACTTCGCCGTGAGATCAACGAATGGCGTGATCGGGCTGGGATCCCCCGAGTTGAGGAGCCAGTTCGAGGTGATGCTTTCTCCATGGTCCTCAGCGGCGAGCTGGAAGTTATCGCCGCCGTCCCTGGCGAAGAAGAGAACGAAGAAGAGAACGATTACCCTGGCTATGAGGAAGATTACCCTGGTGTGGTCCCTAACCATGGCATGCCCCACGGCCACCCTCATCACCCTGGTGCTCATCCTCCCATTGATGAGATCGACGATCCTCATATGGCTTCCATGATCAAGGCTGGTCACTCTTTTGCCCACAACATCCCTGCTGGCCCCGCAGGTAATGGGTTGCCTCTCGCCCATATCCTCCCTCGTCCCTCCGCCGGAGGTGCCCCCATGATTGCCAGCCCGACCACTTTCGAGCCTCCTATGTATGACTCCCATCACGGTTTCGCTGGATCTGTCCCTCCCGGTCCTGGGTTTATTCCGCAACAGCAGCAATCCATGGACGCTGAGAAGATGGCAGCTTGGTACGGAGCCCAATCGCAGCAGCAGATGATTCAGGCACAGAGGTCCCTTTTTACGCCTCCTGCTTCTTCTCGTGGTCTTCCTGGTGCAAACGGCAACAGCAACAATAACAACGGCAATGCTTCCCCTGTTAACGGAAACCCTGTTAACGGCGGCAATGGATCCAAACCTCCCTCGCCTGCTGCCGCGAATCCCTTCGCCGATCCTTCTTCGCAAGCCTTCTTCGCTGCCAACATGGCACGGCATCAGCAAGGTTACGCGAGTGATGAGGGAAGTGCAGGGAGCAATGGGTCTAATGCGAAGCGCTTGTCGGTCCCGGTTCCCATTCCCCTTAATATTGCGGGCAGAGCACGCGCGATGAGCACGGCTAGTCATGGTACGCATAGTGCAGGTGTGAGCGGTTCTCCAGGAGGTTCGTCACCTGTCAGTGCTGGTGCCGGTAGCCCGCCGTACGAGGTTGAGAATCCCTTTGGTCGTCGAGCAGGACCTGCTCCCAACGGGTGGAGGGACGAAGGGCCCGTCCCGCAACAACATAGCCACAACCTCATGGGGATGGGAATGGGAATGGGAATGGGTAGCGGCATGATGATGAATGGAATGGGTATGGGTATGAGTAACGGGCTCGTCGGAAATTCCATGGGAACGATGGTCTCAGTTGGAGGTGGAGGAAGCGGAGGCGGATTTGCGATGATGATGTGAAAGTGTCACGCCAACATCTCATTGTGATACCCCTTGTTTTCTGCCTCTCTTCCTTTTTCAAGTCCTGGACTATGGAATATTTTGCGAAACTTGAAATTGTATCCCAGCTCCACCGGCGCTAAAAAATCGTACCGGCCTATACCTCTATTTTTCTTTCTTCCCGGCCTCTATTTATTATTGTTCCATGCCCTGGTTCCTATGCCAACTTCACCATCCGTTCGTCGTGCTGTTGTCTTATTCGCCCGATCTCTGCCCGCCCTTGAGGCGCCATGTTGCGCCCTCCCATTCTTTATTGTCCAGGAACCCGTCACACAATCCACTTCTCTGGCTGCCCTCATTTCCTTCCCTCCAACTGCCCTTACCCTACCGATTATACCGACCTCCACTATTTGCTCCTCTGGCTCCTTCATTTGACTGATCCCTTCATCCTCACAACCACATCCATTCTTTATAGGCACTCGGTTTCCTGCTCCTGCGGAGCCACCCTCAACTCATCCGATTAACTCTGATTGTCGTCACTCCTTACCCCCAATCCTCCCACCTAACCCTTGCCGAGTGCCGAGCACCTTAATATAACGATGACTGCACGACTACATACAACTCGATACTGATCCGTTTATCCAAGACCCTTCCGTGTTCTGGCTCTCGTGGAGATTAGTTTTGAGTATCGATAGTGATATCGATGGCATAGCACGCTCGTTTCTGTCGGCCCCCTTTGCCTTGTCTTCACTGCTTATTTGCCACGATGGTTTATCCGGGAGCGGTATGTGTGTACAATTCTCCGATTTTTTTGTATTCCCGCTTTAGACTTGTGGAGGGTTTATGGTTGTAGTCAAAACAAAAGAATGAAATTAATACTGTATACCACTGATATGATCCCGCGGCAACGTGCAGGGCTAGTATAGATGCTTAGGAGGATGAAAACCTCTGTTTTAGTTTCGCTAACTTGTATATTATTAGATTATCCTAAAGACCCTTTCGTCTCGTATGCAATCATCCCTGACTCGCCAGCCATATCTCTGATCCAAGAGGGAGCACAGGGCTAACAAAAACGACTTCGCAACTTGGTTATCGTTCTCCCACACGAGTCACAGTCGGAGGAACTGGGCAGTTGTTATCTGATTAACGCAGTCGAATTATGAATGGGTCTGATAAATGCGGGTGTGGGTCTTTGGTCGTTGAGTTTGGGGGTGGGACTTTCGGTGTTTGGCAGCGGGGTTTGAGCTGCCTCCTTTTGGTGGTTGTGTTGTAGTGCCGCTAAACTTCTGCGTCATGTCGCGTGACAAGACAGGAATGGTGATTGTTCTGGTATATTCGATGACGGACACCCAAGTGACAGTATGGTCCTTGACCATGAAACACTCAGCACCTCGTGCGATACCCACCTTTCGGGTGTATGGGAGTGTTGCACTAGCGTGATCTTTGTCCTGTGATTGGGAGTGTGATTAATGTCACTAAACACCATTGAAAAGTTTATCTGAGTTGTTGGTGGCGAATGGTTATGCCTGTGTTGGGGTGACTTGTAAACGAGAGGATGGAGGATTTGGCCTAGAGCGGTCTATATTTTGAAACCCGTGCTTGCACCTGGATCACACTAACTGAGCGGTGAAGGCGCGAGGGGTTGTGGTCTTGTGTTCTCTCTTGGATGGATAGATGGAGTTGAAGACGTAGCGCAACCTCACGATGTTTTGTTCACGGGATACAGGATATTGACGCCGATATGGTATAATCGGCACCGCTGTGTTAGCCGACTTGCGTAGCCATGCAGTTCTTAACTCTGTGAAGCGCCCCGCTTCCAAAGATGGGAAGGATGAGATTAGGGTAGTACTAGCAACAGTGGACGCGGATACGTTGATTATTAGGGACGGATACGATACTGGTACGGGCGTGGTGTCTACGGTGATAAGGGATACGGACTTGTTGTTTCTTTCGATGCACCGCGTGGTTGCAACTCGCCGATAAGTCGAGAGCGAGAATTTGAGAAGGTGATTGCGAGGATTGTTGTCAGAGCCTTCTGAATCGGTACGGTCCCAGTATTTATTGGCGATAATGGGTTATGGATATAGATACCTCGAGGCTTCGAGAGGAGCCACCAACGGTGATAACGATAAGTGTCTCGATAGACCCTTAGAGGTAGCTTGGGTTAGGCCTCGGAGGGATTAGGCTCTGAATGGCCTTTATGTCGAAGTCGGAGCGCATGACACGCGACCGTCCACGACCTAAACTGCTGAAACTGAGATCGCACGCTACACCCTGTTCGAGGCCATATGTTAACCGTCAATCTGATGTGATACGTGCGTGAAGATCTGGGGATTTATGGTATTGTGCTAGAGGCTATGCCAAGCGATCGGACCTAATCAACCGTGCTGAGCTTAAAGTGCGGGACTTTGTCGAGACAAAGTCCTGGAAACCATCATTGTCATTCAGCACTTAGGCTTTATTCAGTACGTTTCTGTCCCTGGATGTTCAGCCAACCCTATCGGTAATCTTTCCGGTGAAGCTACCACGTTATGGAAGGGTTTCAGTTGCTCTGGCAATGAGTTATGGTTCATGATGAACGAGCGGACTCGATAACAAACTATCCAGGGATAAGTGAAGCAAAGAATGGATTGACACTCTTCCAAAAAAAGTACCAATGGGAGTGGCTGGGTGCCACGAAGTCACAGGTCGCTGTTCCTCGGAGGCTCCCAGTTGCGTTATCATTGTGGTCGGGAGAATGACGGAGTGTTTGGTGATAATTATACTTCGTTTGATAGAAGAAGCTCAGGAAAGGGTCAGTGTTCATCTCTATAGAATTCTGGTGGCTGTCGGGGACGGTTGGCGAGCTCGACCATTCAGACTAGGATCCCTGATCACGTTCATTGTTCTAACTCATATTTTCCGTAAGTTGTTAGGTGGATACCTTTACTCTTACCCAGAGGGGATATCCGTTGCCCAATTACGTTGCTACTTTCTGATGGTGAAATTTGAGTTGTCCCTGCGTCTAGGGTCGGGACAGGTTTCATGGACTGTGGCTGAATCAAAGTTGATATCAAATTGCCACAAGCAGATTTTAGGGAGTTACACTGGAGGTGAGTCTTAGACTCGCAGAAATGATCTGGGTGTCGCGAAAAAATCGGAATGTTTCGACGCTGGCAATTCGGGGACCTGTGAACATTCTGATCTATGTTGTCCAAGTCAGGTAGTATGTACATTGGCTGAGTGGAAGAGCGGGGATAAGAAGTGATGGAAAGAAAAGATGGTATTGGCACGGAGCTTAACATTATCACCCTTCGTAGGAGTTCCCATTCGTTTACAGTCACTTTCCCTTTCCATTTACATCTTGACGGATGTGTGCATTTTCGTCCCACCGGAATGCATAAAGGTGCCTTAACTAGCCTGGTCTCCGTACAGAATTCAGGGTGGACCCGGGCGTGACTGATGTCACGGGGTTGGGGTGGAGAGTCCGGAAGGGTCCGGGCCGTCGGGGAATAATCGTAAACCTGGCAGGTTAATCCATATAACCGTTCCCTTTTTTTGAAGGGTTTCGGTAACTTGGCAGGATCTCGGGGTCTGCCTCGAGACGCGACACGAGTCCTGCCTCGTCCTGTCTTAGCCAAGGTAGAATCATGTCTGTACGGGCAGACGCCGACCCCTTGGATATTTTGAGTACACGATATCCCATGGTATCCTCTTCTTCCCTTGCCTTGATGTCTCTGGACGACCCAGGCCGTCAATTGGGACCTGGGTAAAGGTTGAATTCTGCGTTGTAACACGGCTGCACTAATTGGAGCTCGACGTTTTGCTCCAACTGTCATAGGCGGAGTGGAATGGCGAAGCAGGCACGCCCGAGAGTGCTGCCATTCTAACATCGCCACCCACACTGACCGAGTTGGCAATTTGGTCGACGAATTGCGGTGTCCCAGTCAGACTTATTTGAAATATCATGCAACTCCCGGACCGTACGCATAAGAGCTTTTGGTATATGTGGCGTCTTTCGATTCTTCCCTGGCATAGCTGTTACCACCGATCTACGGAATCAAAGAAATTTGTCGGGGGATTCCATTCTTGACCACTGCTGCTATGGTTTTGGTGTTTCGACTCAACGATTTTTTCAAAGGGAGCGTCCGCCACGCCAGCTGGCGGGTCGTCATTGGTACAGGTAATAGGCCTATTGGGACGATTGTTCAGGACCTATTGTCAGATGACCTTACCTTCTCTTTTGTCACGCTGGAGCTGTGATCATCCCGCAAAAGGTGCCGTTCAAATTTATCATGGACAGTCCGCCACAGCTCCTCCCTCTTTTGCTCATCGAATGTTCTCATGGCAATAAGTACACTCATTTCTCACTTCCCTTCGGGTTCCATTCCGCCATAGAGTCACCCTTTGAAGTCAAATTCTGTGATCTCTCGCCAGGGCCACCAAGCGAGCCAATGGCCGTACCCGTCCCACAGTTTTATTGCGGTCAGTGTACACCAGTTCCCGTGCCTCTAGAGAAGATCATTCACAGAGAGCGGAGCCGAGATGGCACTCGCACGGGTCGATCTTTCCACATCCTTCATTCTCACATGGGAATTATAACCTGGCCGAATGAGGGGGTTTGGAGGTAGTCGGTCATTTAGCTCAAAAGGAGGGGACATAATGGTCGAGATTTTTACCCACTCCAAAGGAACCCCGGGAACTCCAGGTCGGATTGGTACTGACTTGACCGATCCAGATTTGGCTGAATTCGTGGGTGTCTTACCCCCCTGCTCTCCAGTTCATCTCTCAATAACAAATATGTGGTTTCGTCTTAAATATATTGTCACAGGAACAGCCGAAGTACACTTTGCAAGGTGCCGGAAAGAAGACTGATAGCCGCGAATGACGGCCCTGGAACTGTGAAGCGGTCACTTGTTACGCTTCTTTACTGCGTTCTGATCAGCACATCAAATGTGGGGGAGATTGAGTTCTTTATCAAATAAAAGATAGGTCCCGAAGGGAATATCCCCAATCACTCTGTCGTTGAAGGTGCTGGTGACTACTGTAAAACGTCTGTCAGCCAAGGAACCCAAGGGCATCGACTTCGGTCAACGTCCTGGAACTACTGTCAGGCATCAAGAAGAACGATGTGCTGAGGGCAAGTTCCTACACCGTAGATGGTTACCTCACCGTGTCGACGCAAAAATGAGCAATCTCACCTTATTTATGACTTTTTGCATTTGTCGGACAAAAAATGAACATCGAGGGCGTGATTTGAGGCGTAACGCCTTGCATCCGTTACGGAATTATCAGTGGATTGCATACACTCTCGCTAAAATCTATTAAGAACCCCAGTCAGGTTCGGTCATCTCTGCTTCCTGTATCCGTCCATTTTACACATCCAGAGTCGCGCAACGCTGGCAGCTGGCAGCAGGAAACAAACAGCGTAACTGTCAGTGCAGCCGATGCGTTTGCATGCATCTTGGTAATTCTGAGGGAACGACCTTTGCTCGGTTGAACGCAACGCCACTGATACCTTCAAACTTGGGTTCATGCCACCTCGCTATGACGTGGGAGACCGGCGGAGTTCCCGCGTTACTGAAAAGCTTGGGAACGCCAAAATGTGTCCCCCGGTCTGATCGACACAGGCAAGTACCGTATTCTGAAACGAAATTGTGAGGCTCTATATCTTGTTCGGAAAAAACTCATCAATTACTTTCAAATCGGAAGCATAAGGAACGCTTCGAGTTCACGCAGCTGCCACTCCACATGTTATTGTCAGGTGTGACAAGTGCGTATTATGGAAATGCCTTTGTTGCTGAAGCTCAACGAAGAGAGACCTTGTACTCAATCCTGATGCAGACACCCAAGGATTCGGGAGCCTTCCGTTCCTCATAGGTATTAGTGTCTTTAGCAGAATCAATATCATTGATTCCTGGGATGAAATGTAAGGGGCGATTGCATCCGCTTCGGTTGACCTGGTGAACTGTCCGGTGTGCAGGGGGCTGAGCGTTAGTCCTTAGGGGGTGTTGGGAACTTTTCTTGCCGTGGCCGCCAGCCTGACAGTCGATACGCGTCGAGTCGACCCAGAGTTGAAACTTTGAAATGTTGACTGGAAAGTGCGAGTGCGATCATGTTTGCACGTTTGACAGGGCCATACACCACTTCCACACTTTCCTGCATGATTAACCCCTCTACCAGACTCCTACAAATATTTCCTCAGAACCTCCACCATAAGTAGTTACCACCCTGCCGAGGGGCGGAGATAGTCTGGTAGTTCAGTACACGCTCACCGCGTCTTTAGCAGTAGGTATGCTTGTAGCGGTATAGAAATTGAGAGTTCAACAACTTCAACAACAACAACATGCTTGCATGTGGGGATCACGTGGTCATGTGGAGGTGAACCAAGTCATATGCGTACCCCAGTAGAAACCCAGCTCAAAACATTACCCTTTTGCATCAGCACTTTGTTTCATCCACAAGAATGCCGAGGAAGCGCGCTGTTGATCAGGTATCGCCAGAAGACCCATCAAATGAATCCAATCGAGCTCTGATACCTACTGAGACGGAGAACGGAGACCGCACTGTTGAGGTGCCAGGAAGACCCAAACGCATTAGGAAGCAGACTCAAAGATACACAAGTACTCCAGCCGCCTCTGCCGCTGCGGTTAAAACAAGGCCACCCAGAAAGGCTTCAACGCGTTCCACGGGAAAAGGAAAAGGAAAAGAAAAAGAAAAAGAAAAAGAAAAAGGGAAGGCTGTGGCTAGCCCCGAGGAAACTCCTACAAAGAACACAGGATTAATAGCGGGGACAGAGAAACATTCAGCCTCGGCCCCAAAGGAGAAACGTCTTGCCCAATTTAGGTCCCATTGCCCCCAAAACGTCCGGGAGAGAGCCGAACGCGTTCGATCTCAACGGTACGATAGAAAGCCGCCTTGTTGCGTCTCAGAAACCTGACTTGGATACGAGGTTCTTTATGATTGATAGACGACGGGAGGGTAAGGAACTGAAAGAAGAATTCAAGGTCTTGGGGTCCACCGGTAATGTCAGTCGCGTTGGAATTTGGTTGTATCTCCTGCTGATCTGCCTCAGGTTTATACTGTGGTCATCAATCATACTCCAAAATGCAATTGTGCGTCCTATTCCAATTTTTACTTGCATCATTTCGACGAAGAAACATAGGCCCTGACAACGGAAGAGGAAACCATTGTAAACATATAGTGAGTCAGTCACAACTTCATAGACCGGCCACCGAGAGCATTAACGTCTTGTAGATGTTCATTTTTCTGAAGGTTCTTTGCGTTCCAATTAGCTCACACATTTGGTACCAAAAGTATGCCCATCACTCGATCCGACTGCACAATTACGAAATGAAGGATATGTCAGGGCCTTATTGACGAGCGAACTCGAAACTGTCTTCTCCCAAGCTCCAGAGGCACCCAACTCCGTTACAAATCCACGTGTTCGGGAAGCTTTCCTACGAGCTACAGGTCAGCTGGCTGAGTCGTCCACTGCGACGACAAGCAGCAAAAGGAGAATCCCTGGCGAGGAAGATGATTGTCCGATTTGTTATGACACCATGTATGGTGTTGTCGAGGCCACCCTCGTGTTTTGCGAGGAATGTGGCAACGCATTGCACAAGGAGTGTTTCACGCAATGTATTTCATTTATCGCCTTATATTTTGTGAAATATTCTGACTCGGAGACTATGTAGATGAAAAGAGCGCTCGACAGAATGGCAGGAACGTTACCTGCGTGTGGTGCCGTTCAAATTGGGGAGTAGCTGTGCCTGCACGGTCTGGAGGTTCTGTCCCACAACGAGGCGGTTTCATTAACTTGGCTGGTGTCGTTCCAGGTGTGGACGGTCGCCGAGATACGTCAACATGTAAGAGCATCCCCTGCCTCTCTAAACGAGATGAATTGAACTCCTTGTAGATTATCATGGGCCTGTTTGGGGACAACCATATCATGGGTACAATTCTTATGACGATTAGAGACCGCGCCTGGCCATCTCATGTTACCATCATCTCATTATGTAATCTTTCTACTACAACTGATTTGTGTATATCGAATTCGTATCGGATGGGCTCTCAATACTCGTTTTTGAGGTATAAGGCTTCAGGGATGAGTGCGGGCCAGCAGCTCCCAGCTTTAGCACCCGAAGATGCTCAATCAGCCTCCGCATTGCAGAAACACCCAATCTACTGGTTTGACGATGGATCACTTGTCCTCCACGTTAACGACGTCTTGTTCCGAGTTCATCGCTCCCTACTTGAACGCCATTCTCCATACCTCGCGTCTTTAACGAATACTGGCCCCACGCTTAACCTCCCTCCGATAATCAGGGAGACCGGTGATTCTGTCTCATATGCTTTACTTGGGGCAGATCGACAAATCAACTCTAGGGATGTTGAAGCACTTCTTGAACACATGTATCATGACTTGTGAGTTGCGTATTTCATTGATATACATTTCTGGCATAATTGCCTAGAACGCGCGTCTTTCATGTGTATGGCTGACTTCACAAGCCCATTATCGCCAGATTCCTCCTTTGAGCGCATTACAGCTGTGCTCCGCTCATCCAGTCCACAGCAGATTGACATGCCAGTTGTGCATTCCAAAGCAATGGAATATTTTCGCGCTATGTTCGAGAACAAGAGACCGTGTGATATCGATCCCAGCCATCTTCATGATGCTGTATCAGTATCCAGAACCTTTCGCCTTCGATCTGTAAGTATCCACCAATAAACTATTGGCAAAATCGCTCAAGATGCCAGGTTCTCAAAGTCGTCTTGTATCAAGCCATGATTTCTTCCAACCTCGATCTCGATGATGAAACCTCCCAACCATCCGACCCTAAGCCGCTGGACCCACTTCCTCAAACATCGTCTGAGCTGGCGCACAGTTCCAACTCACGTGGGTTAACACCTGATCCCCAACAGGAATAACAGTTCACCTTCTCCCTCGATTAGGCTTATTCGAGAACAGGCATCAGCTGACAGAGGCTGACATGCAACTCTGCAAAAGGTTAATGACGAGAGTGATAGAACATTTCACGCCTATCCTGTTTACTCCCGCAACCACCCCCCATATGTCTTGCACTGACGTGTTCGCCGATACCTGGATGGCGCTTGTCATTTCACCGGCGTTCGGAGACAACGGCGTGTACAAACCGATTGAAACACTGGAGCGAATGAAAGAAATTGATTGGGGTCGACACGGCCTCTGTGCAACATGTGTGGCGGAAAAACGTGAGGAATGGACAGAGGAACAAGGAAATATTTGGACGCTCGTTGATAAGTGGCTGGAGGAAGAATCCATCATATGACGTTTGATTCGCTCCTGTGTAGAGACTCCAATACGCATTGTGCTCGGTTCTTGCACGCTTCTGGCGACGCATGCCTGTTCGGAGGATGTTTCTGGCTGGGATGGTTGTCGGATCGCAATTCACCGAAAACGCACACCGAAAACCGGCTCGTAACCTACTCCTTAGGAAACTTGAATGCCTTTATCAGCGATCTAAACATAATCCAGCCGCCGCCCTGGATGAACTACACGTTGTTGTGGTTGTAATGTCGTTGAAATTCACTGTCCGCCCTTGTTATGATTTGTGTACCCACCTTGCCGATTTCCGCCTACATGGGGCTCCATTACCTGATACAGCGATATTTTTGCAACTATAGCACCAAGGGACCCCAGCACTCCGACTGACCGTGGCCAAGGACGTTAAACCTAGGTATTCGATCCCGTGCATACCCAAATCCCGGGCTGACAATCGCTCTGCAATCCTGGAGGCAGGTCATGATCGTCTCAAAGCTTATTTGATGAGACTCACTGTTGATCGAACAGCAGCACCTGCTCCAAGCTGAGAAATTTTGGTGTGCGCCAGTTACCACGAAAAGGACCCCAGCTCCCTCCGGCCATGATTTATAGCACCCGGTAGCACTGCGTCGGAGTTTTGACAAAGAATTGCACGTTTCGAGATAGTTATAAAAACGTTCAGCCAGGCGTACGTCAGCCACCATATTCGCCCCCGTTCTACGCTCTATTGCGACCTCCATCATCTATGACCCCTCCACCAGTCCACACTTTCAAGTGGGGCATCTTCGACGTTGCCTATGACGCTAAGCAACGTTCATATACGCCTGGCATCTCACCGACTACCCTTTTGCAAACTCTCCGCGAGCCTGGTGCGCATGTGTGGCGTTTCCTTAAAGACGTCCATCATATCGCCCCAATTACATTCTCGGTATATATTGCCGCCTCGGCGTGGCTGAGCGTCAGTCCTGCCATATCCCTTCGAATTTCGTATCTTATCCTGCAGAAGGTGGGTCTTCAAACCTTGAAAGCACTGAAGGGATGATTTGAGCTCGAGCTTCTCAACGTTTACAGATCGAGGCCCTGACAAGTCGTCAGGATATTGGGAAGGGTCAACTCTTACAAACTGATCTCACGCTTGCAATTTGCGCTTGGCTTTTTTGCGCGTTTGTGTCCGTCATCGTTGAGCGGTTGAGGTTGGTCCATTCATTCAATAGGTCACGCCTTTGGGTAAATGTCCTTGTAGAGACGAGAAGGAACTATTGCTATGTGGCCACCTGCGCCGTTATTTCCTTCCATCCCTGGTCAAAGGCAGGTAGCGCGATTTCGGCCCGTCAGCTAAACAACTGAAAGTACCTCCAGCTAGCCTGAATGCCGATGTAGAGTTTCTTCACGGTAGTCTCGCATGTTTGGATCTGTCTATATTATAAGAGCTGATTCCGCTTGATCAGACCATGAAATCCGTCGGTACTTCCCAACTGCTAATGCCTTTGGCGAAGGCGGACCCGGCTGGGACCTCCTCAAGGCTCTCGGATATCGATTCCAAAGCCTTGTTTCCTTGATTCTCGAACTTGCAGTGCTTCTCTTGGTACTATCGCAACGTAATTACTTGGATAAGTGTCTTCTTGGAGGGCTAACTGTGCTCTTCTTCATCGTCTTGATCTTCGCTCCCTCAAATGGAGTAAACGGTGCAGGTGAGGGCTTAGGAAATATATATCTCATGGAGATGTGTCTTAACCTTCATCCTTCCTTATTTTAGGGTATACCTTCTGGACAACGAATGCTGCATACAATCGACTACATTTACTTTACGCGTTGGTGTTTGGCGACAGGCTTCGCGAAACGTTAGCGAAAGATGGACTCCATGACTATGTATGGGAAGGTAGGCTTATGATTGGTATAGGATACCAACGACTTTATTCATATGTCTAGAATATCGAAAATACTCGAAAGCTCTGGGTGTTGTCAAAAGTGATGTCCTCACCTTGGCTTGTGTACTTCCTCCTCCCTGGTATTGGGCAGTTTCCCGGAGCCTTCTCCTCGATTATCCTATGGTAAGTTATGCAGATCCTTATTCTAAGCGCAAGCGTTCCTGAACCCCATTGTTCTTATAGGCTCTTTGTGCGCTACTTCTTACCTGGAGCTCTTCGCCATACATTATTACGACTTTGGTGTTCTTCCAATCCGCGACGAACACTCTCCGCTACAGTATTGAGAATCTCCGCCGTGGATACAGTCCGAGGTCGCTATCTAGCTTGCTCGCCCAGGCGCAAGCACTCTACAGACCACTTGATCAAGTCGAAGCGACCCATCAGGAGCCAGTTCCATACCCTAACCCTTGGCTGAGTCCGAAAAAAGGCATGGAAATCGAGCTGAAGTATGTACCTGTATCCCTCACGGAGTCCTCAGATTGGTTGAAGCATTACCAGGGATGTAACATTCAAATACCGAAATGGTGTACCCGGGAGTGCTGCTGTGGAAAACGTCTCGCTCACCATTCCGACCAATTCTCTCGTACTCCTCGTCGGTGCAAATGGAAGCGGGAAGACTACTCTGCTAAAGCTTCTTGCAAGACTCCAGAAACCGACGTCAGGCGAAATCCTTATCGACGGAATTCCAATCGCTGTCTATGATCTACTCGGTATCCGAAAGCACATCACTTTCCTCATGCAATCTGAGGAGATCTACCCTGTTTCACTACGAGAGAACCTCTTGATGACCGTCCCACATGGACTATCATCCGACCAAGAAGCAAGAGAGGTGATGGACGAGGCCGTTCGTTTGGGTGGAGCCGAGCAATTGATCGAGCGATTAGGATATGAAGCGGTCCTTAACCCACCCAGTCTCCTTGGTCAGAGTTTGCAGGGCTGTGGGAATGGAATCATCGGTGCTGCCGCTTTTCGTGAACTCGAGAAACATGTCCCGCAGAGAGAAATACCAATCTCAAACGGAGAGAAACAAAGATTTCTGGCGTATGTCATCTTCACAACACTCCAGCGATTCGATTGATTGATTGAATGCACACGTATAGTTCTCGTTCATTCATGAGATTGTTGAATAGTGATACGCGGTTGTTGATGGTCGATGAACCGACGTCTGCTCTAGATCCAATTGCCGAACGTGACCTATTTGAACGGTTTCGAGGACAGCGGGAGGGCAAGACTGCGATATTTGTGACCCATCGCTTCGGGTCTCTCGCCAAACAAGCGGACCTGATCGTGTAGGTTTCGTGTTCTCAAGTGTTCCGGAATAACCCCGTGGCTGACGTGCTCGCTACAGATGTATGAAGGATGGCAAGATCGTTGAACAGGGCAGTCATGACGAACTGATGGCGTCTCATGGAGAATATACGAGGCTATACAATGCTCAACAGATGCGTCAAGAAGCACACAAGTCGTTTAATGGTAATTGTCCTTCAATGCTTCGTTGAGACACCTCTATCAGATGAAGTGTAATTAACAAGGTCATATATATATTTATTGGTGTTGATTAACGTTTGCCGCCGTATTAACCACGATATTATTACCCTCGCTTAGTGCGGGGCATTCAATGCACTATTGGTTGACTTCACACCAGGGCCTTCCATGTTCTGTCCTGACTAGCGGTGGGTTTTCGCCTACCTGGAAAAACATCAGATCTCGGTGCCGAAGAATGAGTTTTTCAAGGTATCTCTCCTGCTCCTGTGGTGTGATCTGACGAGAGCTGTATGGGTCTGCTTGCGTGAATCGCAGTTTAACGAGTGTGGAGGGGAGACTGGATTCCAATACGACGAGGCGGTCCAGTAGTCCCTAGAAATTCGGTTTTAGGTTTGTGCATTCAACGGTTGAAGGAATGAGATACCATCAGAGAATTTCTGGGTCTCATTGGCCAAACAAATGGAGGGTCGTTCTTGAGGACGATTTGCCGATATTCAGACTGATCATCCTCCGCTGAGTTGTGTTGTGCAGGGTCGTTGAAGCAGATAGTGAGTGATTGAATGGAGGGAAAGACACTCGTGAGAATGTCAAAAAGTCTAGGATCTGGATCAACGACGCTGAAGGCCAGGTGGGTAGGAAATTGATTATATAGAGGTCGCAGGAGTTGAGACATCTCGGAATATGTATACGAGTTTTCCCTGGATTTGCCGGTGTGTAGGGAGAGACTCTTGAGCGAAGAAGTAGCTAGAACCTTTGCTGCGAAATATGCTGGCCCGTGGTAGCATTGGAGACGCGGAATGCTAGAGAAGGATGATGGGGATGGGTATGGGATGTCGCGAGAATCCTTGTAATCGAAGTCATGAATATCTAAGGTCTGTAGTGTTGGGCAGAGCTGGAGAATGTCTCGGAGAAGTTGTAGGGTATCTTGCTTGAGATTCAGGGATAGGTGTGTTAATACGTTGAGGGGTGCCTGTGCCTCCGCCAAAGGGCGCAAGCAAGCCTCGGAGTATTCGTATGAGTGGAGGATGAGGGTGTTGAGTGCTGTCGGAGAGACTATGGAGAGATCGCCGAGTTCCAAGTAGTTAGGTCTGTCGCTTGTTACGATGCGCAATTTCTGGAGGGGCCAATTTGGCATTAACGATGGAATGGGTCGCATGATTGTGTTCGTCTCGACCAGTGCGAGACTCCTGAGTTTCGGTATCCGATTAAGAGCGTCGAATACGTCCTTGTCGACTTTGACAGAAGTAAGGGTAATGGTATGGAGATTGGGATACAACGGAAGAGTATTCAAGAATATGTTGAGAGCAGAGTGATATGCCTCGACAAGTACTCCTATCCCTCGAATGTTGGCGTTCGTATCGTTGAGACTCCGAGTCTGTTCAATACCGCTGAAGCTCCACTCTTCGACATAACAGACGAAAGATCCCGTAGCGACGTTCACAAATCGCTTTGCAGACCAAAGGAAATGTTTGCACCACATGTCCCAGTTCTTGTCATCGACATCTTCCTGGTTCGGTGACCAGCAGTGTAAGACACGATATAGGAAGGGCTGGCCGGTCTTTGCGAACTCTCTGCAGACTAGGCGGACATTCCAGATGTCCTTAACGTCTACATAGCGCCAGCATTCTCCCCAGAGCTCTGTTGGGAGAAGGGCTTCCGCCAAACGTCGATTGTTACTACTGGGCATGCGGCTGAAGCGAGTTATGGGGCGGTTGGTCGATTATGGTGGTAGCTGAGATGATCCTTTCGAAAATTAACCTGTGACGACGGCAAAGGACAACGTGGTGAATTCACAGATTAAACTCGATTAAACTCGGCAGAGTTATGATTATCCTAGGTGACGTAGATGAGTGACATACTCTCCAATTCAAACCAGGGTTTGGCTGACCGGGGAATTAAGATCTGAAGGAGAGTTCTAGTTTCTTCCAACATGAGATATTCACACGTTGTATAGTGTAAGCGACATACTGTAGCGGTCGCCCTGAGTGGGTTGGAGATTATTGCGATAAATCAGTCGCAGAGCTCCAAGTTGCAGTTTGCGTCACGTGTATTTTCCTGGGATTTCCATGCAATCATTGGTCTTGTTCTCCAGCATCTTCTACCCTCGCTCTGCTCCCGAGTTTCAAAAAATATAACACTCAAGTCTAACAAGTTAGCATCGCATCTGACTCCGGAAAACTTCTACAAGACTGGCGAGGAAGCTATCCTACCTTGAGCGGCCGTAGAATTCGACCTAATCGCATACGTCGAAACAGACGTCGTGTGCGCCTCTCGAGGAGAATACAGACCATGCTATCACACCGAACCAACTTGGGTAGCAGCACTCTGAGCCTATGTGCTTTCCATTCCGCAGCTTCTAACCCTCTCAGATTCCGCAAATATGGACTTGGTTCCCACACACAAGCGTGAGATGTGAATGTGAATCGCTCGGCACACTAATTTGGACCAATTGTCGAATACTCTAATGTGGAGTGACTCAGAACTTCATTCACCCCCTCGTTGTGATGACGGGTGCACGCCGCACTGGAACTGCCATACGTATGTGTATACTCATGTATACTTCTCTTGGGCCCTTATCGGCATCAATCTCCGGATGTCCGGCGGAAACATGGACAAAACGAGGATTGTTGATCATGGATAACATGGCGTGTGTATTTTTATCCTTTCCCAATATATATCTTCTTGCTGATACACCTCTGTTACTAGGTTCGTTAGTTCTGTTCACAACCACCCTAGGGTCTTACCGCCAAAGAGGTGTCTAGGTTAACCTCGTCCTTCACCGCCCAAGGTTTGGAGTGGTATGAACAGCTTGGCACCCTCAACCCCGTCCCTCCCAAACGTGTCCCATGAACAGTCTTCGTCCCAAAGCAAAGAATTGATTGATGAGGGTGAAGTGGTGCCTATGTCTGGGTCCCAGAGGTTTTGGACACGGCGGAAGATCATATGGCTTGGACTTGTACTGGCTATTGTGATCATCGTTTTAGCTGTGGTCCTCCCCGTCGTGCTGGTAATACCGAAGAAGCGTGGAGGGAACGCGGCTGGGACAATCCCGCCCCTGGGTACCGGGAGTCCGAGTCCAGTGAGTGTAGTCTGACATCCTTTTTCGACCCTGAAAGTGTGACTCTTTGCAGTCCCTGCAGTCCGGAGGAGACGGCTCTACAGTCATCACGGAGAATGGTACGTCATTCATTTACCGAAATCCGTTTGGGGGATACTGTAAGTAAGTGGCTATGGTTGTACTGGCTGCGGACTCAAAATAGTTTTCAGGGGTGCAGGATACGGAGAACCCGTATAATGATGACGCCCGTCCCAACTCTTGGACGCCACCGTTGAACACCAGTTGGAGATGGGGAGTTGATCGTATATATGGAGTTAATCTTGGCGGCCTTTTCGTCCTTGAGCCGTTCATCACACCTGAACTTTTCCAGCGGTATCCGGATGCAGAGGATGAGTTTACGCTCAGTCTGGCCATGGCGGCTGACCAGGGGAATGGCGGATTAAACCAACTGGAGCAACATTATGCGACCTTCATAGTGAGGCGATTCGCTTTTCAGTGTTTGATGATCTTCCCAATTGTTTCCAGACCGAGGATGATATCGCGGAGATAGCTGGTAGGGATAGTTCATGTGTGGCGTTAGTCCAGCCCTGACTTAGCTACAGGTGCGGGGCTGAACTTCATCCGTATTCCAATTGCCTTTTGGGCTATCGAAACCTGGGAAGGCGAGCCATATCTCGCTCGGACGTCATGGAAGTGCGTCATGCGTTTACTAGTTGATTCATTGTATAATTAATGACTACTAGATATTTATTGCGCGTTTTGAACTGGGCTCGAAAATATGGGCTTCGGGTTTGCCTCGATCTGCACGCAGTTCCTGGATCCCAGAACGGTACGTCAGACGTTCATCTGTCAGTCATGTCCAGACAGTTCAATTCAGTGGGCGCTTCACGATAGGTTACAATCACTCCGGAAGGTACATTATTCTGTATCCTACCATGCGCCTGGCATTGAACCCGTGCGAATAGGTTAGGAGCTGTCAACTTCCTCGTAGGAAACATGGGCCTCGCCAACGCGGAGAGAACGCTGTACTATATCCGTGTGCTCACAGAGTTCATCTCGCAGCCGGAATATCGGAACCTTGTTCCAGTGTTTGGGATCGTCAACGAAGCTCTCCTTGAGTCGATTGGGAAGGACGCCATCACCAGCTTCTACCTGAAGGCACATGACATGATCCGAAACATCACTGGGCTCGGCGAAGGCAATGGACCTGTGGGTTGCAACTCTTTGTTCGAGGCTTTGCACTCATTTTATTTATAGTATATTGCCATCCACGACGGCTTCCAACCTCTTTCCACCTGGGACAATTTCTTGGAAGGATCGGATAGAGTCGTATTGGATCAGCACCCATACTTTTCATTTGGAGGACCTCAACTTGACCCTATCGCCGTCCCTGGTCCGGATGGATCACCTGGAGGAAAGTGGCCTCGACAAGCCTGTGACTCCTGGGGCCAGAGGACCAACCAGACGTAAGTAGCTCATTCATATGGCAGGGGTCTTTCTCTCATTCTAGTCTTCGTAGTCGCCGAAACTTTGGTCTGATAATTGGTGGGGAGTTCGCTGCGTCGCCAAATGATTGTGGACTGTTTCTTCTCGGGGTCAAGACGCAGTCCAGTAATCCGTACTGTCCTGAGTACGACGACTGGGAAAACTACAACAATACTATGAAGGAGGGAATCCAAAACTTCCTCGTTGCGACGTTCGATGCTCTGCAAGATTGGTTCTTCTGGACTTGGAAGGTACATTCTCGCGCCGAATCTTGATAGATTTCCGCAGCTAATCCGATGCTAGATTGGACCATCCCAAGCTGGTCGCGTTGAAGCACCTCTGTGGTCTTACCAATTGGGGTTGCGAAATGGTTGGATTCCCCGTGACCCACGGATAGCCCAAGGCAAATGCGCATCACTCGGAGCTACACTCGATCCATTCGATGGCAACTATCAGCCTTGGCAGACCGGCACACCATCGTCCATTCCCGCCACATCCACTGAACTATTCCCTTGGCCTCCTGCGACCATTACGTCGGCGGACGTGCCGATATCTCTCATGCCCACTTATACTAACACCGCCCCCATCATTACGATGCCACCTGCAAGTTTCACTAGCGCACCAAGCGAGAAGACAGCCACTGTTGATGGTTGGTTCAATGACAACGATACGGAAGGGGGGATTGTCACCGTGGCTGGGTGTCTCTACCCCAATGAGTATGATGGAGTATTTTCTGTCATCCCTACCGCCCCTTGTACTGGACCAACACCTGTCGTAATGCCCCCTCCTTCGTGATCTCGGACTTTTATTTTATTTTTGGATTTTGAACTCTGCCTTTGACTATTCTTATCAGTGCTATCTACCGGCGAAGTCATTCTGGACTATATAGGAGAATTTTTCCTGGATTTTTGTAGCACACATATAGACCGGCAGTTAGTCTGTTGTGACGTTACGCGAGGCGATCCGGACTTGGTAATGTCGATAGCTTTCCTTTTTCATCAATGTCGTTCATGGTGACCTCTTCTGTTAGATTGTATGTATTGAACTCTCATTTCATCTTATGCTTCGTGTTGCTCAGGAGCTGAACGACTTGCAAGTGCATCTCAGTGCTATGTGCGTTAGTTGTGATGAGGCGGAGAACCAGTTACTTCTCACACAGGAGTCAAGTCGGACGCTGCTAGACTGCGCTGGTAGTCTGAGGGATGAAAGGTACGTGGATTTCTTTCTCCCTACATGGTGCGCTTCGCGTCGATGTTGATCCCTGTTACACAGGAAGGAGGTGGAAGACAAGAAGTCTAATTCGAAATCGTGAAGTCGAGAGAAACCCCGATCGGGTTGCGGTTCTTCCAGGCAATGGACAAAACGGAGAAGATTAGAGAATGGTTGTTGGGTGTTAATGGCAGGTGAAGACGGGCCAACTCAGGCAGGGTACGTATTCCATCCCTTTTCATTGGTTTGCATTTCCGACGCGGGTGTAGAATGGATATCACGTCTGCTACGTCGTCCTACCTCGAACAAGGTTATGAGAAACTCCTCCCCTGGACATCCAATGAGTTCCGCCAGATCGGCAGAGAAATGCAGATTGAGGTTAGCCCAACTCTCCGAGAGGCTATCAGGAGACTTCGTAAACGACCTGAACTTTTCTGACTTGCGTTACTCGACCCTCACTGCAGCAGCCATGGTTGCCTCCCATCCAGCAGTCGCAGGATTTTAGCCATCCAATGACACTACATCTGCAGTATGCTTGAACAGGGATCTTGTGGGCCAACCATTCTCTTGACTAGTAGATTCCAGAGCATCCATGAAAGTGGCCAACCAATGTCCAATATCTCCCCTGACAGACTAACACAGAACTTGTTCCATCTTTGTTGAACTAACCCAATCTCTTCCTCTGAAGGTGGACTGGATTTGGGGAAGTTGATATCTAGTAGCTGTGCCTCCATGTCTCTGAAGCAGTCAAAAATTTGGGGAAAGAGTGTGTCACATTCATTGACCACAGAGAGACATCAGTGACAAGTTGAGTGTTTTTGGCAATCAAGGTTGCATCCCCACCTTGCACAGATTTTTTAGCTCCACAGATGACTAATAGATTGAACATCAGTCAATGTCTCACCCTCAGTGAGTGCTACAAAAACCATTGGGCTGTGGCTGAGATATCCTGCCCAAACTCTACCATCACTTCACAAGCTTTGCTGACTTGGTTTGCAGTGAAGTCTACCTGCCAAGAGGTGATATGGGCTTGTCAAATTGCTGTCTCTGTCAGCAGTGTTGCTGACAATGAGTCAATAAACCAGAGCCAGTACCTCATAAAGTATCTTGAGTGGAAGACAACCATGATGATCTTATGACATTGGTTGGTGGCTGCTTTGCACAAGTTACACACAAGCTCAATGGCCTGTGGTCAAGAAGTAGTTTTGTGGGATGTGCATAGCATGAGGTTTAAGTGGTTGAGCTTGTGCAAATATGTCATAGGTATGCCCTTGATCTGGAAGAGTGTCTCTTGGTCAGATGGCAGCTGATTTGTAAAGAGAGTAGTCAGAAACTGGTAAAAGAGGTGGATACCTCCCCCCCCCTTACCTTCAAAAAGTTGAGTACCACAGGTTGTGTGGATGCCATGGTGAAGTGCAGAAGTCTAACCCTGTAACTATGTTACTACAGTCATTCATGTGCCTATTATCTTGGGACACCTGACATCATGCCCGATTCCATCTTGAATGGGACAGCAGGTGTGGATCAACTAGTGGCCTCCAGTGGCTAGACTGGGAGGACCAAGGCAATTTGGCTAGTGAATTGCAATAGCCAATTGTCCTAGCCAACAAGTTGTTTACTTTGCTCTAACTGCAGGAATCTGACAATGCCACCATTTTATAAAAGGAACAGAGATTCTTGATCCGTTATACCAACATGGGCCGAGAGCATGTTAGTGACACGACGTCACACCCCGCCAACCACCCACCAATATGCGCATCACGACATTAGCCCATTTCTGACAAAACCAGTTTTGCCATTTGCCCGCTGAGCCCATAAAAACCTAAGTATGGCCAAGTCTCTAGTCGAAGTAGTACTCGGAGAGCTTGAGAAGTTGAAACAGTCTGTGGGCTTCGCATACACTATCACCAGACCCTAGACGTCGTACACTCCAACCACTGAAAAGGCGAGAAAACTAGGAATGCTTTAGAGGCTGAAATCCCAATTAATAAGTTCCAGGAAGTGCTGTTGGGCTTTGCCGAGAAATTGAAGGCGAGTGGCCAAGAAGCCCAGGCTTGTACAATTGAGATTGACCTCATCCTTGATGGGGTCAAATTGGCACTCCAGGCGACACTTGATTCTCTAGAAAGCCGTAAGTCGGCCCTAGCTCAAAAAATAGAAAGGATCCTTGCAGAAACCTAAAAGATCATCTGTATGGGACCTGTTCGATTGGTGGATGAATTCCGGCAAAATTGGGTGGTGGCGAGTTTATAATCTTTCCCTTCCCCCGTGATGGCTTTTGATGTCAGACATCTCAGCTTCAGCACCAAGACCTTCGAGATGCGAAACTGGAGATAAACAAAAAGGGCGTGGGTCAAAGGGAAAGACAGAAACTCTTGCGCGGGACACAGACGGCCGTAGAGACTATTGGCGATCCATCTGTGGGACCAGTATCTGATTTGGCTCCCGAGCCAGTCTCTGGTTTCGTCACTGTGCTCGCGAGGTGCAGAATTAGGATAAGCAAGAAAAAGTTACCGGAAAAAGTTGACGACGAACTGACGGGTGAGTCCTTGTGTATGCGCTAAAACCTCGACCCTGACAAATGCTGCCATAGCTGCAAAGGAGGAGCAACAAGCCTGCATGCAAGCTATAGAGGCTGTTGAACAGCTCCAGTCGGCTACTAAATCGCTTTGGGACGAGCTCGGAGATTGTGCCAAGTTCGCCATAGCAGTTCGCCAGATTCTCACCCCAATCGAAGGGTCGCTCTCCCGCCTTCGATATGATGGAACGTCCTAGGCATTAAATGTACTCAATATGCAGCTATCGGACGTGCTGGGCTTAGTAGAGGGCTATCAAACGACAGTAAGCTTTGAAATGTTACCCAGGCTGCCAGTGATTATACCCCCTCACAACAAACTAAAGATTTTGGATGTCTTAGAGACAACCCCACTAACTGGCGAGGCAAGTACGACACCTTCGGATGCAATATAGTATTCTTACTATTCTTCAGCACTGCCTGGAAGGCATATCACTGCATTCAACAACCATCTCAGGGGCATCTCCAACACTTTATCCAGGCTCAACACCGCACAAGGCATTGTCAGGGACGCTGAAGCACTCTTGCTCAAGACGAACAGGCTTATCAAATGCATTAACAAACAACTCGGAAAGATCAAAGATGTCTATGCGAGTTGGAACGTCTACTCCAGCGATATCGCTATGGCTCCGCTCGACTTTGTGTCGGAGATCTCGGATATGAAGCGCAACGCCCATTCCTTTGCTTGGGAAGTGCAACCTCTTTGTGCAGAAATCAGATTGGTCCTGGAGAAAGAAGTTTGCTACGAGGGGTCCAAGCGTGCACAGCGTAGGCGGATGCAAGAAGACCAGGCCAGAACACAAGGATTCCAACGGGTGGCGACCCAACACGAAGCGCTAGAAGTGTTGGAGTGCCTTGTCGCGACCTTGGAGGGGATAAGCACGTTTACGACTGAGTTGAGCATGGCTCTCCTCTACTTCGACCAGTGTGCTGGTAAGGATCCATTCTCCGACTGTTGGGGGATTACCGTCAATCCCCTTCCCAAAGAATCCTTTCGCTGTCAAAGCCGAGATTGTGAAAGCTGCTCAGGTCACGTTGGACTTCGAGTTAAGCGACCTTCCGGCAGCTCTTTCTGAACAAAAGAACGACTGAACTCCATCATACTGTACTTGACTTTTGTACTGTAACTGGGTAGCATTGTCTAGTAATCATTCAGGCATCGGATTTTGCGGTAGCTTGTACTCAATCGAATAATACCACCATTTGTAGCGGCTTTGAACAAGTCCGATCTCGGGTGGAAGCCTCGCCGGAATGGTCGAATATAGACAGGCCTAGCAGCGTGATTCCAGATTCCAGAAAAGTCATTAAAGAGCACGACTAAATGGGGTGTTCTTACATGCGAAAAACACAGGGGTAGACCCGTCATATGTTGATCCCTTGTTGACTAGAGCAGTCCGGCCCCAAGCCCCATCATTTCATATGGACGAGACCCTTTGTTCCCATGTGCACACGAAGACAATGGTCCATGAGGACCTGGGAAGGTGAGCGAGGTTGGTACCTCGTTAGGCCTGCCTCTGACTCCATGTTCAACCCACATGGCTTCGGGTTTGTATAGTGTAGTCCTTTGGGTGAGGACCCCAAACGCGGTCAAGTACAGTAATGCGTCGTATCTGATTGGTAGATCAGCCGGGTTGGGCCGATGCCGCCCGAGATAAGTAGAGGCGTTTTACGGTTCTGAGTCTTACGATGAATACCTGCGCTGAATTGAGTGTAACGTCCGGCAGCGAAGGAAAGGCGGAGGAATGATGTTAGGTACCCCGAGTGAGCGTCTGTTCGTGATGGCAACGAAGACAACAGAGGCAGGGGGGGGTCTCAACCCCGGCTCCGTCCCGAGCGAGTCCTTCCGAATAACATTCCAGACTTCAAGCTTCACCCTCTCACTACAACAACTAACCAGGGATGGAGAAATGCAGAGCAAAAACGAGAGTGAATAAGTTGAATTCTCTGTGTGTAAAATAATGTAAAAAAAAATCTACTTGGATTGGACGAATCCTTTTCCGCTGTAACCCTCCGACGAAATACCTAGACGCGTCGGTCGATCAATACATACCTCCAGACATTGGGTAAAAGGACAAGAGGTGCTTACCAGTGATAGGGTTGAGGTTCATCTCCCGTGCGCGCTCGTTCGTCGCCTCCTGCCATTCCTTGGACATAGACTTTGGCGGGGGTGTGGCTGAAGTAGAGAATAGAAAGAAAACAGCGTGTAGTGAGCACGCGAGTGTGGGCAAAAGAAGTAAATGGCGAAACGTACCAAAGTTTCGAAGAGCGAAGAAGAGCGAAGCGGCGACACCAACAAGAGCAGAGGTGTACAACAGAATCTTGAAGCCATCACCTGGTGCGCTTGAAGGAGCCCGGGGTCCATGAGGGCCAAAAGCCACGTAGTAGGCTATACCGCATCCCCAGAACCATACATCACACGCGTTCAAGCACCAAAGGCAAAACACCGAACGTGAAAAAGGGAGCATGGAAAACAAAGATACAGTGAGTATACAGTAACCGAGACAAGCCCTCCCTTCCTCCGACTTACGCCGGACAGTCGAGGCGTCGAAAAAAAAAGTCAAACAGGGTACTCACCAGCCTTTTTCTCATCAATGGTCAGCTCCCTCCAGTCCTTTTTCTGAACCTCCTCGAGCTGCTGGTGCACGGAAGCCTTCTCCTCGGGGGAGAGCTTAGTCCAGGATGCCTCAACATTAGAAAGGGGGACGGGAGCGACGGAAGAAGAGGAAGAGGGGGTAGAGGGGGAAGAGACGGTGGTAGCGATGCAGCGGTGGAGGGCAGGGGCCCTCTGACGCGCCAGACGGGCAGCAGCAGCAAGGTACATGGTTGGAAGAGGGAGGAGGTTGGATTTATTTATTAAACACCCCGTTTTACAACGAAATCACGGAATTCTCTCACACTGCCGGATTATCCCGGGTCACGCTCTCACATCAGTTAGAGAATCAAAGTAGCCTATGGATTGCATAAATCGTCCTCTACATCGTGTGTATCTACGCAGCAGATGTAGCAGCTTTGGGGCAGTCGCGAGAGATGTGTCTGAGCCACGTTTTGTTAGATGGTTCTATTTACAGAAATATCTGCGGCACTTACCCTTCGGATCCACATGAATAGCATGCTCTCTTTTGAGGTTGTGGGCAGTCACGGCTAATGTGACCTGTCTGCGAGCAGTTGTAGCACTTGGAGCCCTGAGCACAATCCCTCGACAAGTGGCCGACACCTCCGCAAGAATAGCTGCATCACGCGTCAGTACCCCATCTCATCCCCACACGACATAAATCCACACACCAAGTTTTTTGGCTGCTGCTGAAGGAGCTGTATCCGCCACTGCGGTCATTCGAGGGACTGTCGGGACACGCACGCGCGATGTGACCAGTCTTTCCACAGCGGTAGCATTCCTGGCTACCAGAGTATCCTCCACCGTTATTGGATTGCTGTGGGCAGTCGCGAGACTTGTCATAAAATATTGCCGATCAACATTCCAGATGCTTTACATGAGGCAGTCGAGGACCCACAATATGACCCTCCTGGCCGCACTTGTAACAAGACTTGGCCTTGGCCTCTTGAGTACAATCACGGGAAACGTGGCCTTCGCCGCCGCCTGCAAAAAAAATCACGCATCAACACCACACGCTCCGCTCAATGTATTAGGCGATAACCACTCACAGTTGTAGCTGAAACACGGTAATGGAAGAACGCAAAGTCAGATAGACGTTCACAGGGCAATGAAATGTGGCGCGGGTATGAGGGAGCATGGTTATTTACCATGTAGGAGTTCCAGCCTTTGGGCAGTTCGCAGCTTGATGACCGACTATTAACGAGGATGAGACACGATGCACAAGTGATGATAGTGGAGAATAAGCGGAGATGAGGGGGGAAATGGGCGCTACAGCAGCAGCGTGCACACATGAATGAGACAGCACGAGAATCGCATGTAGGGTGCGTAGGTGCATCAAGTGCGTCAATATTGCGGTGGGGATACGGACGCGCCGATCGAATCAGATCATGTTTTTGCATCGTTCATAAAGGGTATATTGCCTTTCGGGAGAGGTGATTGATCATAAGATAAGGGGGTATTGCAGGGAATTGATGAGGGTTTGAGGCAAGATCGAGGAGAAGGACAAGAGGATGAGAGTGGGGGAGTCGAAAAGCAATATATTGCATTGATTGACGACGACCATGATTTGATTTCGATTAATACGGGCAAAAACAAAGGCAAGCGGACTTCATCGCCAGCACCGCACCGCACCGCACACTGGACACTAGAGCAAGAAGGTGAAGGTAAAGTGAACCGGGCAATCAAAAGGAGCCGTGGCTATCGTCGCTAAGAAGAAAGAACTCCCCGCAAACGACAACCGTTTGAAAATGAAGGTGGAAAAAAGGAAAGAAGGGGGTCAACGACGACAGAACCACGCACAGCCACCACAGTTGAAGCATCCTCGTCCGGACATTGTTACTTCGATAGTATAAGAGCAAAGTGCGCTAGTCTAGATAGGGTAGCCAATCAGTAAAGTCAACGAGTGCGGGCGCCGACGAGATGACGAATCTCGTCGACGCCTGCAACAGTGACGGCAAGCCAGACGCAAAGAAAGCACAGTAACACACGTTTGAAGAATGAGATGATGGTAGTAGGAAAGAGAGGGGCGAGGGCGTCTGAGGGCCACTGTGGGGAGGTCAGGTGGGTAAAAAAGCTCATATCGGGGTTACGTAATCTCATAGGCGCCAGAACACATTTCTATTTGGCGTATCAAGAACTTCTTTAATAGATCCGCTCGTGGCTTGGCCTCGTGGCTTTCAGGTTCTGTTCTCCGACCCAAAATCTGACATGAGGCACTCTGAAATAACATCACCGCAGTCCATCTACAATTACATTGTTCTAATTTACGGTTCTCCATCTCCTTTTGTCCCCTTCTTCTCCCCATCCTTTTCACCCTTCTTCTCCGCGCTACCTTCCTCCTTCTCCCCCTCTGCACCTTCCTCAAACTCCGCATGCCCAATAGACGCCTTGTTATCCACCAATGCGTGGAGCGCAATAACCGCCCGCAGCAGACTGCTCAGATACACCACCAGCATCTGATCATTCGTGCTTGTCGTGAAACTCTGCGTCAAATCCGCATCAGACAGGTTCGGAAGCAGGTTCAGCGCATCCTGCAAGTGATACACAATCTGGTGGTTCACAGGCATAGTTCCCGCCGCGACCTCGGTCAAATACTTCTGGATATCGCTTAACCGAGACTGGAGACCCCGCAGGGAAGCCAATTGCTCGCTAACTCGGGTGGCGAGGGTCGTTGTCGTTGAATCCTTAATGTCCCGCAGTAAATGCTCAACGCCGATTTCCTCGGCTTCTTCGGCTTCTATTGTCGAAGGAACGTGTAGGAAGGTTTTTCTTGTCTCCGTCCCGTCCTGGAAGGGGTTCGAGATTATCAGCTAACTGCAGTTTCTTGGAGCGGAACGTGATACTTACGTCTTTGATTTCTTCTACGGCAAAGTATGCGTCTGTTGGAATGCCGACTGTGTTTGGTCGTACATCCACGATGACCATTACGGGTCTCGCAATGAACCGTTTGAAGAGATCGTTAATCTCCTGGTCTGAGGCACGCAGCTTTGGTCCCGTGTGATACCACCCTATCATCCGCTCCCTAGCTAGATTATGTCTTAGGAAGGCCAGTCCTGGAAATGCGATAGCGTTCATGGCTCACCGTTAACCTTTTTGAACATTTCGTACATCCCTTCAATGTAATTGTGATCCAAAAACCATGTCTTGCTGTCCTTCTCATCCTCTTCGAACGGGATACCAAATGAGTTTGCGACGTTTATGGTTTTGCCATTGTCCTGGCCTAGAAGCACACCCACGACACGTTTGTGGGAGTTGCGAGAGACAGATCGGGCGTGGTGATCTGTTACGGAGAGGAGGACGAGGGGGTGGACGACTGCGTTGAATTGACGTTGGAAGGATTGCGTGGTGGACAGAAGACAAGTTGTTTAATGAATGATCAAGGCAGGCATGCGATATCGTCAGACCTAAGACGTCGCTCTCAGACTGGAGGAGGACGTACTGACGGTGGTGCTAGCGAGCGCTGTTAGCTTCAAGCCTGATCAGTTTTCTTGCTCCTCGTGGCCAAAGGGAATGCAGACGCACTTGTTCTGTCGTTGTTGCGACCATGTGCGGCCAAAGTCCGTAGCGTGAAAGGAAATAGTGGTATAGGTAGGATTGATCTGTTAATGAGTTTTTGAGCGCATTACGCGTTCTGCAAGATGCGTGTTGTGTTTGTGTCTGTTGTCCATCACCTTTACTCATCTTATCTCCCGCTATTTTTGGACGTGTCTGTGAAGGGAGACACCGCATGCTGGTCTGTTCACTTCGGGAATCGCGACAAAGTTGGCTGGAGACAAGCAAATGAAAACGGAGGTATATGCTGCGGATGCCTACGAGCTCAAGCCTCAGGTATGGAAGACTTCTTGGTTCGACAGTGCAACCCAAGCACCTCCGATAATATGACGTTCAACAAGAGTGGCTACGTATGTCAAACAAGAAATGCAAGCTCCCCGAAAGTCTCATTCAACCTTTCGAAGAAGGAATACGAGGGGGTCCACGTCCCTGCGTCAGGCTCGCCCCTGTCCCATTCTTGTCAAACACCCGATGTTCATGTCCTTCTCACAGTTCTGGCTAGCAGTGCCAGCGACACGGACGATGGAAGACCATACCAATAATCGACCTCACAAAACCCGTCCGGCACATCTACAGCCCGAACAGGATTCCTACACCCCCCTATCAAACCATGCTACACTGGTCCTTCTCATTGGCACCCACGCGCTGCCTCAAGACCTCATCAGTCTTTATTCAGCATCGATTGGACTGGACACCAAACAAGAAGGTTCTTCACTCCACACCAATAACATTGAGCTCGGGCATCTCTCTGCATCACACAGGAGGATATATCACCGCTTTATCGGCTTCGGGATTTCTGGGGTTGCTTCGCGTTTGAATTTGAGCTCAAGGTAGATGCAGCTTCGGGATCACTCCCCTCGAATGTAACATATAATAAGGTCTCGGACTTCGGAATCCCCTCTTTCGTAACCATCGTAACTACCGCCTCGCTTCAGATCATGGGGAACTCTCCGTCAGCGATACAGATATACGAGGATGAGATTGACCAGAGCATGAAGGACAAAGTCATAGAGAGTGCGGAGCAACAGTGTTGGGCTACGATAAGCCAAGAGAGTGTTGGAAGGTTTCATCGCCTCTTGCATAATCCTGATTTTGACGTGATATCGTTCCCAGGTGGCGCAGTATGTCGCAGCTGTGACGAATGGAGGAACTGATTTCGCGGCTGTAGAGGCAGCATCGGACGACCAGATCGACGTTTTCATGTTTTTTGCTTGCCCTAATCGCTGTCCCATTTAACTTTGGATACTGGTTCGATCCTGACTCCCTCAAACCGCCTGCGGCCCTCAGAGGCTCGAAGTCTACTTCTGGCCTTTGCAGTATTAGTACCCCACTTGGTGAACGGGTCCCCGAATTCCTTGAGACTGGTACTCAGGTTAGCTTAGTTCAGCTTGTAGCGTGAATTCTCTAAATGAAATTCTCCTTAGTAAATTGGGCCCTGCCAATATGGGTTCAGCGTAGGCTTGATTTTCCGTGCTCGTTCCAATCCCCAAGTGACAATGTCATCAGGACAAGCCGCGGCAGACGTAGTCGAAACTGTTACCAAGCTTGTAAGCGACAGCAAGGAACCTGTTTGGAAGGGTGTACCTATGACACGGATGTACGACTCTGCTGTCGGAGACCAAGGCGACTGGAGAGTGATGCTCTGATTTTATCCGTGGCAGGTGCTCTCACGTTCGATGGCCTCCGTGCAGGTTTTACCATAATCTGCTAACTGGGCGTATGTGGTCTTCCCATTAACGTCACAGAGAGTTAATCAACTCTACTCGGCAGGTTTTCTATCCAATCCAGTCAGATACTACATCGGTTCGGGACAGTGTTCGCCGTGACGCCTTTGCTTCTACTACAGAGCTGGATGGTGGTTCCACACCGTCTACAGATGCACAGCTCTCGGATACGCTAAAGCGAAGTAGCACAACCATATTCGAGAGTACGTTTGGCTTCTCGTATGGGTCGACACCACCGGAATCTTGGAGCGCTTGAAGGCGTGTCATCTGCGTATCTTGACTATAACGCACAGTTGGTGTACCTCCCAATGATGGACTCTGGTCAAGAATATCTGGGCATCTCAACCGAACAGGGAATCTTCAAGTGAGACTCGCACCTCGTTTCATGTCCG
Source organism: Podaxis sp. AQ795752 (assembly GCA_018524425.1). Taxonomy (NCBI): domain Eukaryota; kingdom Fungi; phylum Basidiomycota; class Agaricomycetes; order Agaricales; family Agaricaceae; genus Podaxis; species Podaxis sp. AQ795752. The sequence continues at coordinate 71,709 of JAEUWK010001191.1, read as the reverse complement.
ATTTTAAGCATTGTATAGTTCTACAGCGAACTCGACGTGCCGGTTCGGTCTATCAAAAGTAAGCTAATATGGTTCATTGTACTTGTACACATATGCTCATCATGGTTGTGTGGAGGAGGCCATCGACGACTTGGTCGCAGACTTCCAGAGAATCCTATCCGGGTCAACCCAGAACTCTTGGGTCATCAGCAGCATCGACCGTCTTTACCACCCGGCTGACCCGACCCTCAATCCATTCGCCAAAAGAGTATCCTACTGTCTTGGCATCAGTACAAGATGAACTCGAATGGGTTAAAAATCACAGCCACATATATCTTTGTGCAGACAGTGAGCGAGCTTAGTCGCCACCCATCACCACTAATGAACCATATTTCCAGATGCTTTCTGAAGAGCTTCCAGTCGAACAGAGAGCTATGAGAGGTCTCTTCCAAATTCTTTGTGACAAGATACGTCAGGAGCTCCAGGTATGATCACGTTCATACAACATTTATGTTCTTTCTTATGATGAATGTCCTTCTAGAAACCGCCTGTGCCGGACGATGACTTACTGAGTCTCAAGTCTATGCTCACTGAGTACACCGGCATAAAGTTCCAATCCAGCTTTGGGTTTGTCTATAATGGCAACCAATCCGATCCACCTGACCGGAGACCTGGAGGCGCGGTTAAGGGATACGATGAACTCCTTCAAACAAAGAACTCCCGACTTCAGTGGAAGAGGTGGAGAAATGGCTTGATGCTGAGGTTTTCCTGTTTGTTATACTTTCTCGGACCCAAGGACTTGATACTGACTGATGTTATAGGAAGGACAGTCTTACGTTCCCTGCATTTGCGAACAGTATGTAGTCCTCCTCCTCTACATCCTCCTCCTAGATCTCAGTGCGATTTTAGATAAGACATGGGAAAAGATACGCGATGACGTAGTGGGGTTTAGGAAACTAACAGCATCTGATGATTGGCACACTGCCAGTAATAGCACTGTCTACCAACACCCGGATGGAGGGACGAATATCAAGCAGTACTCCCAGTACGTGTACGCGGTTGGAGAGCTTGAATTGGATGGTGTCAAGGTCACCAGGGTTTATGTTTGTTACCTTGGTGTAAGCCGTAGTCTGGATTGGGTCAAGTTCGATAAATGTTAATAATCAACTAGGTTTATTGCGGAACTTTGAAGGTTAGTTGAGGGAGCAGGGGGCGAAAGTTGGCCCATCAACCTAAGGAGTTAGGATGGTTAGGAACAGGAGTCTTAGTGACATGATGGTGTTGTTTTTACAAGGTGGAAAGGAGTGTACTCATTTCAAAAAATATACGTATGTCAAGTGACTTTTGTTCCGGGGAGTAACAATAATGCAGCATTGGGCATTGATGTATGCCCACATCAGGAACTGGCCTACTAGGAGACGCCTTCTTGTCCACGAAACAGAGTGTTATGTCTATCCAAATCCCGTCACTGCCACCCAGAGGGCGTCTTCTGTCTAGTTCATCCTTGGTTCCGAGTTGAGTCTACATGATTAAGAAAACCAGTTGGTGGAGCCCTTCGATACTCAGAGCTGCTAAATTACCCAAGTTTCCATCGAGAATCGCGGTGCCATTGCCCAATGTAAGAGGCTCATGCGCAATGATGGTGACAAGCACGTCAACATTGAAGCAGTGGTGAGAGGGAGGGGTGTTGATTTGATCTGTGCGGAGTGATTCTTCAAGACACCACCACTCCCAGCCAGGGTAATTCCGAGTCCCTCGAGGCAGACAATCGTCTTTCTCCCGTGCGGATTCACTTTGTTCATGGCTGTGGGAGCATCCTTAGACCCCAGTTGATATCTCGTTATCACACTAGCGCGAGATAGTGTCCCTCCGTTTTTTCCAGACTCATTCACCCCCCTAGAGCCCCGAATTCCGTTGGAAGTTGAGAATATCGTCCGCAACCTTCTTTCATGGTAGTCCTACTTACTGATATGGCAAAAATTGGTCGCCTATTCCCAATGATGTTGAATGTTGGGGGTGGAGAGTTAGTGACATCATCTCCACCTCAGTGCTCCTCCTCGCTGCTATAGCGTTCACTGAAAACTGATACACAACATTGGAAGCGGCTAGAAATGTCAAACCGTTCTCTCTGAGTACAAGTACAGTGGGCAGTGACTGAGAGCAAATTAGATGCTGACTAAGCAGATCACGTTCCCACACATATATGACTCTCGGTGTTGGGAAAGCGAATTGGAAACCAGCATCAGCTTTTTACACCTTCACACCACCCCCTCTTTTCTAGACTTGGTTCGTAATGGCAACGGCTGTTGCAACAACACCCTCACTCAACGGAGACGCAACAACTATCAATGGGAAACCAAAAATCAAGTCAAAGAACCAGCTTCGGCGGTTGAAGCAGAAACAGAAGAAGGCAGCAGGAGCATCAGGGAGGGAGTCGGTCGTGAGTCGTGTTCTGCTTCTTCGTTCAGATATTAAGTTTCTGATGATTGTCCTCTTGTATTCACCCTGCATCAATCATTTATGTGTTCGTAGAATGGCGACACCACCGACACAGACAGTGTGAAGAAGGAAGATGAGGAGATGCCTCTCGCTGCAAATACAAGTGCTGAGTATGTCTCGGAGGAGATGGATGTAAAGGGGAGCGGCTTTGAACAGTTTGCAGAGGTGTTCGCGCGATTCCAGCTTCCGCCAGAAGAGTCACCAGTGCGTTTCGTCATTCTAACATCCCCATAGCCTTTCTTACGAATTCAACAACTCAGGTTGTGAAGAGCGAGCCAACAAAAGGCGAGGTCATATACTCCGACGATGACATGGAATCTGCAGGGGATTCGGACGCCGAAACCAAAAAACCTCTGTCGAAGAAGAAACAACGCAAAATGAACCGTCTAACCGTTGCGGAGCTCAAACAGCTTGTGAAAAAGCCTGAAGTGGTGGAGTGGACAGATGTCACTGCCGCAGACCCACGATTACTCCTTCATCTCAAATCATACCGTAACACCGTCCCCATTCCGGCACACTGGTCGGCAAAGAGAGACTATCTACAAGGGAAGAGAGGTATCGAGAAGCCTCCTTTCCAGCTGCCTTCCTACATTGCGGATACGGGAATTGCGACGATGCGGGATGCGGTAAAGGAGAAGGAGGCGAATATGACTCTGAAGGCGAAGACGAGAGAGAGGGTGCAGCCCAAGATGGGAAAAATTGACATTGACTATCAGAAACTGCATGACGCTTTCTTCAAGTATCAGACGAAACCGCCCGTGACGGGCTTTGGAGAGATGTGAGTTCTTGTCGAGTTGCACTTCGTCGAAGTTAACGTGTGCGGCCTAGGTACTACGAAGGCAAGGAGTTCGAAACTTCATTGAAAGAGAAGCGACCAGGCGATTTGTCGCCTGAACTAGTCGAAGCCCTGTCGATTCCTCCGCTCGCGCCTCCTCCTTGGCTCATTAGTATGCAACGATTTGGCCCACCCCCGAGCTACCCTACGCTGAGGATACCTGGGTTGAACGCACCCATTCCCGAAGGGTGAGTCAATTCAATGCGCGTATTGGTTATGTATGGATACCGATTTCTTTTTAAGCGCACAGTGGGGTTTCCACCCTGGGGGATGGGGCAAACCGCCGTTGGATGAGTACAATCGACCGCTTTACGGTGATGTGTTTGGTGTATTGCCGAAGGTGACTGACACTGGGGTGAGTTGGGGTGTCTTTGTTATACTTCCTGTCCAAGAGCGCTCATCGTAATTCTAGTTGGGCGAGCCTGTTGACAAGACACCATGGGGTGAGCTCGAGCCGGAAGAAGGTCCGTACCGTTTCCACCCTGAGATACTGAAACTGGCACTCATGACGTCCCGCAGAGGAGGAGAGCGAAGAAGAAGAGGAGGAGTCAGAGGAGGAAGAAGTTGCCGATGTCTCGATGGAAGGAACTCAAACACCATCCGGCCTTGAGACACCGTCAGGCATGGCCAGTGTCGTTTCGACCGTTGCTGGAGGGCTCGAGACACCCGATTTCCTCGAGCTTCGTAAGAACGCAAGACCGTCAACGGATACGGAAGAGTCGGGTCCGAAAAGTTTGTACCAGGTTGTGCCCGAGAAACAGACGAGTGTACGTGGACTCATGGGAAGCGAGCGCGGCTATGACGTGTCTGCCGTTACTGGTGGCGCAATTCCTGTACTGGGTGATGAACGTGGTAGCAAGGTATGTGCTAACAGTGTTAGTTGTCATGAACTTTCGCTGATAACACCCGTCTAAACAGAAGAAGAATGGTGTTGATGTATCACTTGATGCGTCTGAGCTTGAGGGTCTGACTGAGGACGAGTTGCGGCGGAAGTATGATGCACAAGCGAGAAGTAATGCCGGAGTACCAGGGAGTAAGGAAGACTTCTCTGATATGGTTGCGAAGGAGATGGCGAAGAAAAAGCAGAAGATGGAGAGGGAGAAGGAAGGGAAGAAGGACAAGTTCAAGTTCTAGATGTGCAGTTCGTTTCATGTCCATTTTCTCTGTTTGCTTTTTGTAATATGTTTCCTTCGCTAATTACCTGACAATGAGAAAGCTGCTGATGTATTCAAATATGCCAATCTCCCTGTTGAACTTCTTCCCACCGAATACCCTGCATCCTCCTAAACCGTTTGGTCTCTGCCTGGGAACCTTCTCAAGAGACTTACGATATGTTGAATCGTGGGCGTAATGGATATCTCATGATGTTTTCTGCGGTAAGGCAAGTTAGGGTGACTGAGATCATACGAGTCAGTTCTGGCAGATGCAAAACCAATATTGCAGGTTGGTTATGCTCGGCCAACTCGACTGCACTGGGATCGTCAATTCAAAAAACCTGTGCAACCAAGAGATCGCGAACGTCTCAGCCTTGGTCAAGAATGTTTCTCATCTATTGGCTCGAGTTGTACGTGCGATTTTCCTCGCGAACAGCCGACAGAACTTGCAGGGGATTGCTTATTCATGGAAGCCACTTCACATAGGTGTGTTGCAAAAGGAGAGACTGTAAACGAGCCATTCAACAATCAACCAGCCAGTTTTCCCTGCTACCTATTCGCTACTACACCTGGCGGTGCGGCAAGGAGAAAATAGTATATCCCACCGCAATGCCCATTAGTCGAGCCTTGACGAAGAATGATGCGGGGCCGGGCGCGGTGGATCAATAACCACCCCACTAGTCATACCTCTCCAGAAAGCTGACGGAGAAGAGTTGTTTTGCGTTCCTTCCTTTCCTAGGTTCGTTAACCTTATCGAGATAGTCTCGGGTTCTTGAATAGCCTCTCGACACCGTTTTCGATCGTTAATTCTGCAATAATTGAAAATGAGTGCGTGTGCAATGAGTTACGACTTGAATGGATGACGTACACGGCTAGCATGGTAATCACGTAGGCTAGAAGGAAAAAAAAGAGTGAGCTAATTTGGAGGACGGAGGCGTTGAGTCCACAGTTACTCTGTGCGCGGATTAGGTAGATAGCAAGATTTATGTAGTTGCCCCCCCAGACAGTATACTAGTGGATATGTCAAGGGAGCCCTAGTTGAAAAGCCAGTGGGTGCACGTACTGAGAACAGGTAAACGAGCGTCGAAATCCTATTACAATTCCATATGGTTAGCACCGAATTGAAGACAGATCTCAAAAGCCGTTACCATAGAACTAGACCCGTGCTTACAGTCCAGTAGATGAGATCTCGGACAACCCGTATGGTTCCTCCTCTTCCGAATGCGAAAAAAAAAAAAAAAAAAAAAAAAGAAAAGAAAAAGGATCACATGAGATGTGTAGGAGGCTGGGTTGAATGAGGAACACGTACCGTTCACGGACTCCTCGACTTCGGTGATGAAGCATCCAAGTCATTGCTCCGGCAATGATTCCATCTGAGAGGATCTTGAAGCTGAATGAGAGGATCAACCAGATCTGTTCATGGGATGCGATCAAGACAAAACGAGAAAATCCTGAAAACAAGAGCATACGCTGTTGACCCTGCTTTCCGGGAAGCATGGAACTGTAATCCTGTATCCATACTATATGTAAACAAGGCCCTTACCAGCAGTGAACAACTAGACCCACATTCCACATAGGTATTCTGGGTCGTGTGAGGACTTAGAGAGGTGTCGGAAATCAAAGAAGCGTTGACTTACTCAGATTGCAACCTGAAATTCGAGCAAGGATTAAGTTGTAGTCGGTAGGTGTACTTGCTCAACCAGCTCACCTATTGAAATAATATAAGGAACGAGCTAAATGGGGTCAGACTCAGTACATCCTTCTTCAAGTTCCATACAAGGACATACTACAAGGACAGGTAAACGTTTCTTCTCTGCAACTAGAAATCATTGTCAAATATGATCTTGACCAGATGATAAAAGCCGTACATCGCCACATGCGTAAAATGAAAAACCTGTCCCGACATTCGCGTAAGCAAAAAAGGTAGAGCTTATTTCTGTGGCCTACAGCTCAACAAGCAAGCAACATAGTTCCTAAAAGTCGAAGATGTCTCATTACTCTGATTAACATAGTAGATAGGGATTGCTTACCGTAGACATGAGCAGCGCCTGAGGTAATTCATCAGCTTCGAGCATCACAGAGAGCCAAACGGGTCAAACACACGTTATATATCCTTCAATAGCCCAACCAATAAGCAAAGGCAGTCGCGCTTAGAAGGAACTTACCAATAGCCACACCACAAAAAAAAGCGAGTATCCATCCCGATCCCCCGTAGAATAAGGGTGTAGTACAGACTTGCGACGTCCCAGACGAAACTCACTGCGTCAACCTGTAGGACTGCAAATAAATGGAAAGTGATGTGGAGCTGGGAACCTTGTTACTGACAACCCAGACAACGCCTATCTATTGAACATAGAGCTTCAGCATCAGAAGACGTGAGAATGCAGAGGAACTTACAAATAACTTGAACGGCAGGGGGTCATTAGGGTACGATCGAAAATACCACACCATCTGGCTGCATGATATTCCAAACATCCTGCCACCGGCGCGTCATCGTTGAGGCAAAGAGGCACGAAGAAAGCATGTGGACGGCGTTGTCGATGCTCTACCACAAGGAGGCGAAGGCATGACGTCGACTGTACTTACACATATGCGAAGCTTCCACCAATGCTCAGCACGCCATAAAATGCGTGCACATTAAGCGGTCCGAGATCATAGTTGGAGTTTAAGGGCACAACTGGAGTTGAGGATGACGCCGACATCACCACTGATCGGTGTGTTCGCAGGGGGAACGAGCGGTTAGAAGGGGTGTAGTCTAGGCAGAGAAAGAAAGCTTAAGGGGTTGTATATTTGAGCATGCTTAGTATCCAGGCCTTGAAATGGTTACCTCGTTTTGCGATGGCATAGCCTGATTCATATTCCGTTATAGGTATTAATTCAGGGCTGGGTGGAGCTGAGAATATAGTCAACCGTCACCAATCGAAAGAGCATGCACATGTGTACGTTGCGGTGGATGTAAGAATGGAAAAACTGGACACCAAGTCCAATAAAGAAAGCGATGGCGGTTTAGCCATGGCGATGAAGATTCACCTGAAAGTTCCTGTAATCTGCATATGGAAAAAGACGTGCAGTACACACCTATGTGAGGTAAGGCTTGTGTTACCGTTCTGCGGTGCCTGGCGAGTCGCCGTAATAGCTTCGGTAATTCGTTGGCGTCCAACCTTATTCATAGGCACCCAGCCCTTCCTCGACGACTAGAGCGGGGACTGTAGCGGGCTGCGGCACACGAGAAACCCAAGGGGCGTAAATTCACTATTCTAGAGTCTGGCTCGTACGTGTTGTAGCCATCTACTATGCATGAAGCAATAAAAGAATCAGATAACTAGTCCTCCCAGAACAGATATCCTTGAGTGGTGTCAGGAGTCACGGAGTCACAAACTTTACTTTACACTGCGTACCTGTCAACCGCCTAGTGCTGAGTATCACAGCCTTACACCATCGGATGACGCATTACTAAGTTGTGAAGGCCCGTGTTGACACATCAGAGAAACAAACCAAAGGTTTATTAACCTTTCAGATTTCCAGAATGGAGGATGACGAAACAGGGGGATAGCTTGTCTCCAAGGTCACTAGCAATCGAGCACTGGATGGCAACGACCTTTGTGGCGTCTACAAGCTCTTCAACATGTTTACTCGTTATTTATTATAAGCTTTCATTGAGAGTTAATTGGCTCAGACTATTCAACTGTTAGAATTGGGTTTCATCACTTGCAAGGCTTAATTGAATGGGGAGAAAAACTGTGCAGGTAAGAAGGGGGTTGAAATTTGGAAGTCAAGACATTGGACAAAGGATAGAATGTACTCTTTATAGATGTATTTACTACTCTACAGCAAGAATTAAGCAAGGACAATCTCCCCTATAGAGGACAAATCCAAGATAATGGTAACTATCAGATCATGAGCCTATGAGCCTATGATTATCACTAGGGCTCCTTATTCTACTTCCAAGGAGTACAGTTGAATACCTCAATAACAATGGTGGAAACACATTGGAATTACTCTATGAGTCTATGATCAACAGTAGGGTACTCTCAGGCTGTCATACTAACAAGGAGGGCATTTGAATATCCCCTAATGGTGGTGGAGGTGTGTTGAAACCATGGTAGTCAAAACACTCTAACAACTACATAGTGACCATATGTGAGCAAGTAGATATATTGAGTACATGCCTGAGCCCTAGATCTTTCTGGAGCCTGGGACCCAAGAATGATGCAGTATAGTCCCTCCCAAGGCCAATGCTACCATATGTCTCCTGGATGCTTTCTATTGTAGAATTAGTGGATGCATGATGTTATTAATTGACTGCTGAGAATGTGTGTTCTGACATATTGTCCCCAGGTATAGTAGTTTTCAAATATTCAGAGTGCATTAAGCAGGATAGGTGCCAGAGAGAAAATAGAAAGCCCAGAATTGAAGGCATCTCCAATTGATTGTTATGACCTTTGTTATGCACTCAGGTTGCAACTAAGGCAAAGGCTTGAGGATGAGCAAAGGGGAAAGAACTAGTTGGTAAAGCATAAGGAATACAGGTGCTCTACCTAGGATTTATATATGATTGTGGGGTGTAACTAATAATAGGTGAAATGAAGGATGAGTAAGGCTATGCGTCATGATGAGTAAGTAGGTGAGTAGGAATGGAGACATCAAGGAGCTGATATAACATATGAAACACTGTGCTTGCTCAGCACCTCTAAATATAGATGAAACCATATAGATGAAACCATAACATTGATAGTCTGATTTATGCAACTGAAATACCATCCTTTACTTATCTTAGCCATTCTTTTGGCTAGCATGTGTTACAAGGATTCTTCTTTGACTAGACAATACATATGTTATGAACCCACAAGACAATGCCCACCACCATACATTCTATCATGCACTCATCCACAAACTCAGACTTGATAGTGTATCCTGATAAACCACACAAGAGACTGGCACCTTGGCTGATAAACTCTTCTGCTATTGTAATGCTGCATTTGCTAATTGTTACCTTCCTAGCCATATGACTCTATTCTCAGAAGACTGGTCAATGCCAGCCCACTATTTTATTCAACCAATTGTATGATGACTGAAATCCTCTGCATTGCCTGGCAAAATACTCCCTTCACTCATGTGTTTGACTCTGATAGGCTCCACACACAAACTATCTATAATAGCTTCAGCTCTGCCTGGGCTCACAGATGGAAGATGATTTTATATGCTAGAAAATTGCTAGTATTACTTCATCTGTATATGATGTATCCCCTAGAAGTCATCCCTCATATTATTCAGTATAAGGTAATGTAAGATCTCTACTTTTGAAAAGTGGAAGTCTATCAAGTTGATCCCAACTCTGATGATCTCCTGGCTATCCTTCCCCATCATTCACAGCTTCACCTACTATACTTGGTAGACTCCAATATCTCTAGCAAATCAAGTTGGATGCAGCCCATAGATGATCCTCCACTATATCCACCTCCCTACATCACCATGGATGTCTCTATACTGTCATCATCATTGTCATGTGCTACTCTTCTGAGTCAGATTTCTGACTCAATGCCTCTTCTAGGGGAATTTACTATCCCTTATTCTACTTTGTCTCCAAACTCCTATTCTTCTAATTCTGCTAACAGTCAACTTCACTCCAAATTGGACTTGAGAGATATCCTCTTGCCATCTGACAGACAAGTCCTCTCAGTATCTTAGGATATTGACAAACTGTTTCTCCTCCTAGTTAGTTTCTGATTATGCCTTATTTCTATTTCTGTCTTATATCTACTTAGTTCTATTTATATATTACCCCTATCTAGCTATTCTTGTACTGCTCTGCTCTGTAGCTATATTTCCTTTACTTCTTGGACCCATGGCTTACTTTGTCATAGCTACCACTTTTGGATCTTAAATAGCTGCTTATGTACTTGTATTATTCTTACTTGTGCAATTGACATTAGTTTACAATCAGTGTAGTAGTAAACTTTCTATTGGTCATATTCTCAACTGAGAGAAGTTTAACCTCTAAGTGTGCTTGACTGGACACTTGCCTTGCCACATTCTTATCATGATCCTTCTTGCTAGATCCTAGTGCCTCTGTGAACCATCTTGTGAGATAGACACCCCCTAGCAAAGCTTAGGTGCCTAGTGATGAGGACCATCCTAACATTGGCACCCTCTACACTGGCTGCCATTTCTGATTGGTCAAAGTTACTAGTTAACCTTCCAGATTTCTGGAATGGAAGAAGATGAAATGGAGGGATAGCTGTCTCTGGGTCCACTAACAATTGAGTATTGAACAATAACAATCTTTGTGGCATCTACAAACTCTTCAAATTGTTTATTTGCTATTCATTGTGAGCTTTTATTAAGGACTGATTAACTCAGACTATTCTACTGGTAGGATGGGGTTTCATCACTTGCCAACCAAATATGAGCAGAAAGAAAGGCTGCCCAGGTAAGAAGGGAGTTGAAACTCCAAAGTCAAGAGATATTGGACAGAGGATCATATATACTTACTATATAGCTATTCACCACTTGTCTACTATGAGGATTGAGCTAGGAGGGTTCCCTCCTAGAGGACACTCAGGATAATAGCAACTATGGGCCTATGATTAACAGTAGGCTACTGTATTTTATTTATAGGGAGCACACTTGAATATCCCCTAACAATGATGGAGCTGGATTGAAAATATTGTGGTCAATGCTTTGACAGCTTGGTGATGACCATATGTGAACAAGTGGATATTTTGAGTGCACACTTAGGCCCTGGAGCTTTCTGGAGTCCAGAACTTGAGAATCATGCAGTGCAATCCCTACAAGGCCAATGTTATCATATGTATCCTGGATGCTTTCTATCATAAAATCAGTGAGTGCATGTTGTTGTTAATTGACTATTGAGAGTGTGTGTTCTGATGTATCATCCCTCGGTAAGGCAGTTTCTCGAATATTCGGAGTAGGCGAAACAGGGCAAACCAGAAAGAAAATGAAAAGCTCAGAAATGAAGGGATCTCCGATTAATGGTCTGATTTATGTAATTGTGGCAATATTGCTCAGTCGCCTCGGTCAATCTTTTGGCTGGCATGTCGGTGACCCACTATCGACTGGGGGGAATTTGGATGTGCACCCGGTAGTGACAAGTACATGTATTATGCCCTATACTTCACACAAAATGCCCCAAAATTGTAATTTATATCCCATAAACATTCTGCTTATGTGCTTGCGTTATAATGCCCAAACATCAAACAGTTGCTGAAAGCGGCGGGCTAGTTGGCTGGTTGATTGAATCCCGTGATCTGATCTGTACTGCACTGCGGAGGCAGGTGGGCAGAAAGCAAGATTCATAACAAAGTGAGTATTATACAAGATTTTCTGTGGATGGTCATGAGTGACGGTTGGTAGGGAACGACTTGCATGGTTCCCTATTTTTATCGATGGCCAATGTGGGATAACCTGGGACAATGCCATCGAGATGGCAGGTTCTCCTGGGTCATTTGAAGGGTTTATTTTTGCGCTATCAAAGAGGACTCCAAGAAGTCCTTCATGAATTCTGGGCTTTGGGGGGACTTGAACCCGCCTCTGACAGAGCGGGTTGCTAGCACTACTCGAATTGAATATGAAGGCTTACTTCGGTCGTTAGTAAGCTTCTAGTGAGGGTTCCATTCTCGCTGTTTGCCAGAAGAAGTTTAATCTCCAGTGCGCAGTTAATGCTGCTTGGGGTTTGCCAGACGCCCGGGACTGTAGATAAGGTAGGGCGCCTTGCCAGGAACCCTTTACCTCACTCAGACAGTGAAGTTGACGATGTCTAAAGTAAGCTCACTCCCCAACCCCTGCGCATTATGAATGTGCTCATAATTAATCTGGCGTTTCTTTAGATGTTATCAGGGACGTATAAGATCATCTATAAATCTGGCCAAATTGGCGCTGCGAGATTTTACCATCCAACGCAAAGTAGCAGAATATTTGTAGATGAGTCTGATAAAGGGGATTCTAGCAAGGTACGTTTTTGGCGGTTGAGAGATATGTGCACTGAAGTCGTGAAACGTTTGCCTCAGTGGCGTGTTGCTGCTATTGCCAGTTCAGATACCGATATAGGCTGGCGTATTCGGAATCTTGAATTCGATGACTTCTTGTTCGCCGTCCCAAAGCCGGTATGTGTTCAAAGCCCGGGACCGAAAGCTAACAAATGTCTTTCTGCAAATGAAGGGAGCTCGGCTCATAGGGAGGGAAAACACCGACGATCACCAGGAAATAGTTTGGGACCTTGAAACCGTTGGTCAAGATACCTATCGCGTTCGCTCCTTGCCTCTGTACGCATACTTGAGTGGTTGATGCTGTTTCTAGATTTGCTATCCGAACACGGATCTTGCCTGGACTGCTGTGCTGAGTCCGGTTCCAGGTCGGAAGGTTTATGAGGTATGCGGTCTACTCTTGACGTGGTGGTGTCAATGGTTTACATTTCGATGAACATTACAATGTGTAATCAGATCTTCCTGCAAAACAATACCGAAGGCACCGAGCAAGAGTTCAAGTTTGTTCTTCTTTCATCGGGCTGAAGTACTAGTGACTATGATGGAAGTAGGACGATAGAGTAGTTGAGATTGTGTATAGGCGGAAGTGAAGTTGGATTATGAAACGGGGTCTCCCATACATAGTCCTGTGGTGCAGGTTCAAAACTTAGTCTTCGGAATTCGGGAGTCGTTTTGATTGGAGATTGGTCACTTGTCAAGCATTCCGGCGAAGTCGCCCGGAAGCCGGATTACAGCATGCACAGCATCATCTTCGGGATATGGAAACAAAGTGCACCGATAAATACCCATTTTGAATCTCGAAGAAAGCACTTCCGCTGCAAAGCTTTGCAAGGTCAGTGAGGTGTGAGGAGTCAAACTGAGGTATCGAGGTGGAGTTTGATGGTGTTTTATGGGTTGATGTTGTGGTTGGTTGTATTCTGGGAAATGATGGTGATGTGATCCAAAAGACGCTCGTTGGGCGTCAGCATCACCCCTGGCCATGCCCTGATCACCTGTCACCCCTTCACCGCCCTCCACTACCACCACCATCTCCCGCCCCGCCGACAAGCTCCCGGACCATGTCCAACGTTAAGCTGTGAGTGCTGTCTCCTCCCTTCATGATCTATTGTTACTCATTGTTTGTCCTTTAGCACTCTCCGACCGCCGCCCAACGTCGACTTTGTTCATGGTTCGTATCGCCCAGCTTCTGTGCTCTGCCAACTCAATGTTTTTCCTGATAGGTTATCCTGGCATACCCCCCGGTCAGGACAGGCCCCAGGCTGCGGTGAAAGGGGTGCGTAACCCACTTGTCTTATTGCCATGTACTCCCCGTTCTCTAACCTCTGCTCGACAGGCTATTGAGGTGCGAACACCAACTCCTGGTGTCAAGGCCCAATGGGTGCGCATCGAGCTGCGCAAGGTGGAGACGCTTCCTGGTGGTGGGGACCAAAACACATTCTATGACTATGTCGGACCCAGCCCCGTGACCCTTTGGAGTGCGCCTGATGAATACAACATCCTACGTACAGTCAGTCAGTCCTCTCGCCAACGATACATGTGCTGATGCATATACAGCAAGACTTTCCTTTTTCGATACGAATCCCGGAGTCGATACCGCCCACCATCGCTCTTGAGAATCGCGGTGGGTTTATGTTTCTTCAACCACGTGTTTAACATTGAATTGATCACCCCTTTATAGCTGGTATTCAGTACGAGCTGGTGGCGACCGTGTGTATAAAGGGCAAAAAGTGAGTCCATATACTCAGGTTACCCTGATTGCTCACCTAACCTGCATATACAGAGGCTTTCTGCGTAAACGGAAGAACATCGTCGCCAAAGAGATAGCACCGGTGATTATCGACAAACACGAACTGCATTCTACGTGGCCCGTTTACTGCCAGCCAGAAACGCGACAGCTAACTCAAGAAGGCGTCACTCTCATTGTCGAAAGAGGACATACCTGTTATGGACCAGGCGACCGTATCTCAGTTGTTGCGACCCTCAAGTCCGATAAGCTCAATACCGTTATCCTCCGGGGTTTTGAAATGACCCTCAAAGAGTCGACCATCTTCCGCGCTCACACCTTCGGGACGACGCGCAAGGCGGCACCTTTGGTCAAAATAGTGAACGTTACCGAGGCTAGGGTCGCTATTAATGCAACTTTGTATGGTGGAACGATGCACCAGGCAGAACTTGCGTGCCAACTACCCCCCAATCACACCACTACAACCTTGAACGCCGCTCGCCATATCGATGTGACATATGTGCTGTCTGTCAAGGCGCTAATGGGCACGGGGACACATGTCACCATGGATCTTCCCGTTATCATATCGAATTGGCAAAGGTGAGTTGGATGGTCGTCTTCCTCTAAACACGGCTGATTTCTCTTCAGATATGTCTCTCAAGAAGCGATCAGGTATCTCATCTTCCGCTTGTCCTGATACATTCGTTAAATTCATGTTGCAGGCGTATTGGTCCAGCACCAGCACTTTCTTTAATCCCTCCGTCATCCTCCGCGCCCGTTATGTCTATCGAACCGACAAGCACTTCGCGGTCTCAGCAGCCTGCCGTGGCCAGCACTTTGCCATCCTCATCCCACACCCGAACTCCGTCCGCAAATCAATTCAGCTCTCTACCAGCTTCAAACGTATCAGGGCGCCTCACTAACGCTGGCACTACCAATCCTGTCGTCGACGAGCTTGGGTATGGTGTTGGCTACGGAAAGGTTGACACTCACCGCCAAAATTGGGAGTCCAAAGCTCTTCCGGAGGATCCGATGACATCCCGACCTCCTGCGAGTAGCCCTGCTAGTAACACAACTGCACCTGGAAGACGCAATAACTCGGCAAGGTCAACTACTAACAGATTCACCATCACAAATGCGGAGCCAGAAATTCCAGAGGAAACAACCGTTCGTAACACGTCATTTGGTGCCACTTCTGCCCGAAATGCCACCTCTTCCCAACAGCCCCAGCAACGGTGGCCGACCGCTATAGATGAGAAAAGAGCTTATGAGCTTGCGAGGTCGAAGGTGGAGAAAGTACAGGGTGTTGCTGCTGCGGTGAGTGTGTCGTGCATTTCCATACTTGACATGCGCTAAGGTTGAAAACAGCCTGCTCCAATCCCTGTTCCTTCTACTCCCCCTCCTCAGAGTAAGACCCCGCCGGCCTCAGGGGCCAATAAACCATGGTTGTCGGCGAAAGACGAAAAAGCGCTTCTCTACGAGAAGGCTCAAGCTGCTGTACAGAAGACTCAACGCCAAGTCGCATCCGCAGACGGTCGTACCGTGTCCGGTGGTTCTGGGAGTGGAATTAACAACACGGCAGCGACCGAGCTATATCAACAGGCTATGGCGAGTGTCAACTCGAATCCGAACAGGAACCAGCCAGCTCTACCATATGTCTCACCTCTGTCCGGCGGAACACGAAAACCACCGGCGTCTACTCCCAACATTCCCCAGCATATGACAGCGGAGCAGGAAAAGGCTGCGTTGAAGAGATACGAGGAAGCGAAGATGGCCGTAGAGAGGGTACACAATTCAGGTTATCAGGACTCGGCTGGACCTGCTCCGATTGCATACGATTCGCTGTACCCGAAGGCGGGCGGATCTTCTGCCGCCGCCGACGCCCCGCCGTCGTTTGAAGCTTCCGTTTCTGATGCTGCTGCAGCTGCGCCACCTATGTCTGCTCTTGCGGAAAAGGCTGCTTTAGGAGCGAAAGACGTCCAGTCTGCATCCAATCCAATTGCAGCCCCACCTCCATCTTTCAAAGTGGCAACGACTGTGGGGACCAATACTGCACAGCAATATATGGATGCGGCGGCTGAGAAGGAAGCGGTAAGGAAGAAGCTTGAGGAGAGAGATGCTCGGGCTGCTGCTGCTGCTGCGAGGAAGAAGTCGGCGCAACAAGCCAAACAGCAGCAAACGTCTCTCAGGAATGGTTCTGTTGGTGCTGTGGGCTCTGGGGCGCGTCCAACACCTACGCCTCCTTCGACTCCCAACAAAAAGATTTTGACGGCTGCGGAAGAGAAGGCACTGTTGCAGGCAAAGTATGAAGAAAAGGACGCGAAGGCACAGAACAAAATTAACGGGTATACGAACCACCCAAACTCGAGCACGACTCCACCCCCTCCGTCATCGTCTCCTCAACTGTCCATCAAGTCACAGCAAAATAACACTACACCGATACCGCCGCCATTGATGCCACGTCCGCCTGCGGAGTATATTCAGGAGACGCAGGAAGAGGATGCGAGGGTGTCGAAGATTGCGATTGGTGGAGCAAGTGTGAAGTTGGATGAGGGTGAGGATGAGTTTGGGGGTGTTGGTGAGGTTTATGTTAATGGGTATGGGGGTGTGGCTAAGGCGCCGGCACTGCCTCCTCCTTTACCGCCTAAACCTGCTGCGGAGTGAGGGGGCGGGGTTGGTCGTGATGTGCGCGTTGTAGTTGTTGTAAAGCGCGAACTTGGTTGGGCGCTGGACGTTTTAACTTGCTGGTTTTATTTATCTGTTGTTGATTTTTTTGCTCTCTCTCTCTCTCTCTCTCTCGGTATATGTATATCCACCGCACTTTCGTTTTGATATCCTCGGCACAGCTGCTTCGTTCATTACTTTGTGTTGTTCGTCTATTACTTGTTCATCACTCTACCTTTAGCCTTTTATTATTATGTATCTCTCTACCTCCGAACGGGAGGATGGAAGCGATGGGTGTTTGAGTAGAGTGATGGATGTGGAATGCATTCCGTCCAGGTGTTTCGCGAGATCTGATCTCTTTGATCTAAACTAATTAGATTAAAAGACTCCGACTTGCTGTACCACGCCAGCGGCATTGGACCATTCCTGTCTGGCATACGTCCACCATCTGTCTCCTCATCACTTGCCTACCATGTCCAACGCCAGGCTGTGAGTGTCGGTTGTCCTGTTGTGTATGTGGTATCATCCAGGGCTTATTCAACAACACACCCAACCTCGACTTTGTCTATGGTTCGTTTCCCTCCTTTTCCTTGCCTGACCTGCTCAAAGCTGCCTCCCGCAGGCTATCCACGGATCTGTATAGACCTCAAGTAGTAGTAGCAGTGAAAGGCGTGCGAGATCTTTTTACTTCGTACGAGAGACTCCCCAATATTTGATATCAACACCCCCCCCCTCCCCCCCAAGTTGCAGACGCCGCCACATGGTGTATTAGCCAAATGGTGCGCATCGAGCTGCAAAGTAGAGATTCCTTTTGATGGAGGGGATTAGAACACGTTCTACGACTGTTTTGGATTTGGTCCAGTGACTCTTTGGCAATGATATATATACTGCTGTATTGTAGCGAGAAATTCCGTTTTCGATATGAATACCGGAGTCGATACCGCCCTCCATCGTCCCGGATAATCGGGGTGGGTACATATGTCTTTGTGCGTCATCTTCGTGTTGAGTTGATGGTCGTAATTGTAAAAGGTGTCCAGTATGAGCTGATCACTCCCCTTCACATAACGAGGGTTCTTGCGCAAGAAAGGTACGATCATCGCAGAGACGGTACCTCGGATTATCGACTCTACGTGGCCCCATTTACAACCAACCAGAGAAGCGGCAACTTACTCAGGAAGGCGTCACTTTAGAAATTGAACGAGATCGGACCTGTTACGGACCTAGTGATCGCATTCTGGTTGTCGTAACCTTTTGAAGTCGGCAATACTCCATACACTTGTCCTCAGTGGTTTTGAAATTACTCTCAAAGAGTCCACTATCTTCAATACAATTCCTGGGAAGGCTCCACTGATGTTACTCAGATACGTTGCAGAAACCAAGACCTCCGTTAACGTGGTCTTGTATCATGGAGAAATGCACCAGGCAGACCTTGCCTGCCAACTACCACCTAGTCAGCCTTGAACACTGCCCGCCATATTGATGTGACGTATGTCCTATCAGTCAAAGCGCTGATGAGCACGGGGACTCATGTCGCCACGGATATCCCTGTTATGATATCGAATTGGCCAAGGTGAGTGATGTGGTTATCTTCTTCTAAACGTCCGGCTAATTTCTCTTCAGAAAATTCTCTCAGGAAGCGATTAGGCATCTCGTCTCCCTTTTTTGCAGGTACATTCGTTGAATCTGCGTTCAGACGTATTGGACCGGCACCCGCACTTTCCCTGGTTATCGCTTCTCCTGCTACATCCATTCAGTCTCTTCCGCAAATCCGCCACATTTAGCGTATCTTTAGACCCACCTCATAGGGAGTGCCCCTTCCCGACAGAGAGATAATGCTTCCATCGTTGCAAACTATAACTTTGATGGTGTAGGGAATAGGACCTATACCCCTTCCTCCGAGTCAGGTGGTAATGGAAAGCAATTCGTGGTAAGCACTACTTCCTCTCCCACATTATCAATCGTTGTGGGGATTGAAAGCGCCCAACGTATCTCCCAAGCAAGTCTTTAACTCAGAACCAGATTACCAGTATAAACAAAATGGACAAGCAGTGGCAGTCAGTGGGGAAACGGAAAGGGTCCCTCTGTGAAGGGATCAAGGCAGATGTTCCACCAGCAGTCGCGAAAAGACCCGCTACTGGCAACCTTAAAGCGATTCCGAACCCAAATCTACCTCCTCCGGCTTGTATCTTATCATTGTCAGGCATATCACGGAGACCCATACGATCCGGCTCGAGAGTTCCCCAGGCAAAGCAAGACAAAACCGCGCCCTCGAAAACAGAAAAGGTCACAGGCAAGGAACACAGCACAGGCATCGCGGTCCCGACCAACTCTATACTTACTTCACATGAATTTCGGTCGTTCGATGCATCCCTCTCCGCAGTCGATGTTCCACCACCTTTATTCGAGGACTCAGTGTCCGCTGCTAGCTCCATCCCACTTGCGTCTTCCCCCCACAGTAAAGGGAAAGGCGGAAAAAACCGCTGGAATCAAGTTGCCAACGACCCGATTCGTTGGCCCATCTGTATCCTACTGTTTCAATATGTGTTAGGTGGTCGGCCATCGAATACGCGGAGAGTGCCTATGAATCCGTGAGGATACAAGTAGGGCCACAGGGGCTGCTACTGGGACAAGTTATCTCTTCCTAAGGGTCATCCAACATTAAAGCACTTCAAAGCCTGTGTCAATCCAGGACACTCCGTCTCGTTATACTGCTCCCAGAAGACCACGAAGACCGGTAAGGATCGGCTATTTGCAGAAGGGGAGCAAGTGCAACCTTATGAGAAAGCCCAGGCTATGCTCCCTGCAAGGAAAGCGGCTCCTGTGAACCACCGGCGCCTTCTAACAAGTCATCTACGTGTACTATTGCCCCGTCTAGCTGTGGATGACTTGAGCTTGCCAAAAGTCTACGATCTTAACAACCAACCACAGCCCATGGACACAACTCATGCATTTCGCGGTGCTCACCCTTTGTCATAAAGTCACGACGAGCAACATCAACCCGGAGAATGAAGCTCTAAGTTGGTGGCACTTTACCTCAGAGAGCTCGCCGACAAATAATGACAACAATGAGGCTTATGTTGCAGAAAGGCAATGTAGATATCTCACTTGATGAAAAGGCCGCCGTCAGTGTCGAGGTCGGCCTCACTTAAGTACGAGAACAGGGGAATGCGTTGGACTCGAGTTACGATTTGAGAGTAAGAAGGAAAGTTACAAAGTCCTTGTCCAGTACCGCTTTTATCTCCTTCCCGATACGGATGTTTTTATAATTATGGGATCCTTCCTGATGTGGAACTCAGTGCTTGTCTACTTCGTTGCAAGCCCCAGGCTCACACTTGACTCTTCTGCGTGTTTTCCTCCGCCACTTTGTCACCCAAACACGCGCCAGAAGCTTAGGGAACGACTGCTTGAGTGGCTATCCGATACAAATCACAACTCAAGCCGACTATGGCTACACGGTCTCGCAGATGCAGGGAAGACGGCCATCGCCCAAACTATCGCGGAACATTGCATGGCCCGTGGATGGCTGGGAGCTGCTTTCCTTTTCTCTCGCTCAAACAACCACAGTGATCCTCAACAAGTCATCCCCACCCTTGCATATCAAGTTGCGGTCACATATACCGCCTATAAGCAAGTTGCTACCCATATTCTGACTGACGACCCATCGATCCTTGACAAGATGTTGAGAATCCAATTCACTAAACTCATTATCGAACCTCTCCCCTTTTTGAAGAGCAAAGGAACCACCGCACATCCTGTCCTATTTCTGCTCGATGGCTTAGACGAGTGTGAGGGTGGTGCATCCCAGCGCGGCTTCGTCAAACTAGTTTCTGAATTTACTCTCACTGTCACGGCGCAGGGACTTCCGTTTGTTTGGATGCTCACCAGTCGCCCGGAGTGGCACGTCATTTCAACATTCTCGGGTACTAACCCTCAGATTCTGTCCCATCGAGAAGAGCTTCAGATCAATACTCCAGAGGCACTGGCTGACGTCTCCGATGGCTCCGGGAATATACGAAATACAGCGACGCTTCACAGCAGAATGCGAGTGGCTGACCAAGGACCAAGTTGTTGACGATAAGGTGGGTTGTTTCTGGCCAGATCCTGTTCGTTTCGACTCTCCTCGAGTTTGCTGACGACGAGGCAATTGGGAATCCAGTATCTCACCTAGAAGCATGCCTGGAGGCTCTTGAAGGGAAGTCTTTTACCGAAAGGAGGAAACCCGCTGAACCCCCTCGACACACTGTATTCAGAAATCCTTCATGCAGTCCATCCAAACATCCTTCCGACATTACTTCAGATTCTCTCCGTCCTTCTCTTCGTTCCAGAAACCCTCCCGGCGCAGACGGTCGCCCATTTCCTATCCTATTCCTAGATCAAGCGACTTTCTATGGAAGCTTACAGAGCTTTATTCGATATTGACCATCCCGCCTCCTAAAAGTGCCGGAACAAATCCGCTGATAATCATCAACATGTCCTTTGGAGAACTCTTGAAGCACATGTTCAGGTCCGGGGACCTTGGGATCTCGAAAGGTGAAGCTTCCGCGCGGGAACTGAACAGAGCTGCGTTCGGTGGCTTGATATACGGGCACGAAGAGAGGTCCGAAAGGATATCGAATCTCGCGACAAATTTTTGGCTGGTATGCGTGGTTGCATTTTTGCCGACCTTATCCGCTTACCTCCAGCACTAGGAGTTGTACCGTGGTACTGCAGGACATCGTTTAATCACGTCACCAACTTTTCTGGAAGAAGGCAGTGGGGCGGGCGCATGGTCTGGCGTTGCGGAAGAAGATATGCCACGGCTATGTGAGGACCTCCGGCGCGTGAATTTTGCAAATTATGATCAAGTCAACTCGCGCCACGAACCAATGTTCACTCTGGAGGGTGGTGCACCGCACTTTGATACAGTGATTCTTAAGTTAAATCGCTGGGTAGGGTGTCTTTCCTTGGATACTTCGCAATCTAGACTCGCTGTTGTCATAGAAGACTTAGGTCCATCCATCTGTTAACTTCCTTAAATCATTTCGCTAGGTTGCGAAAAATGTATATTACTCCCGTCGCTATACATCTACACAGTATATTGGCATATGAATTACTATATGAAGGCTTCCCAAAAAAGCCCCTCGGCTCTCAACGGGACAACTATTCCGCAACGAGTCCCAGTGTCCGGTGGTCAACGGGTATTTCTCGTTTCTCCCAGCAAGAATATTTTACTAGTCATGTCTAGCAGTGGCAGGTTCATTTCGCTCGTGGCAGGTAAAACGGCGCGACTCCACGAGAAAAAAAATAAAAAGGACATAATAGAGGTCAATTAACGATCAGTTATTGGGACAAGGACGCAGTACAAGCATAAGAGAAGCACATATCGTACACATACATGATTCATCTACAACAATCACAGTATTCGTATCCATCTCAACTATTCATGCCCACTTTGACTACCCAGAATCTGAGTGGCGCACACCACGTCCAAAAAAGCTACGTCAATATAGTAGTCTAATTCTTCCTCCTCTTCAGGTTCGACGATCCCATTTCCTTCTCGGACCTCGTTGCACCACAAGCTCCCCTAGCATCAGCCATGCCGGCTGTCCCACCCACGCCTTCCATCTCATTCATCATATCAAACCTTCTCTTCCTCCCCACTACATTCGTAGTGGACGGAGACCTAGTCGCCAGACCATCACTGGCAGCGCTGGCCCTCATCTTCGTGGGCGTCACAGCCGGAACCGGCTCAATCCCACATACATTCATCACAGGCGAATTCATCACAGACACCACACCACTCCCACTACTAACACTACTCGCAGGTGAGGGAATCTTATCCAAGAACGTTGCATCGGGTCGTTCAACCCCATTCACGTTCGATTCTCCCGACCAAATGCCGCCCATACCGCTGTTAGGTTGGAAAGTGTCCAACGGCATCTCAAAATTGAAAACGGGGTCGATAGGTGAATCATTGAGTGAAAAGATATCTGTATTCGAAAAGCCAAAGCCAGATAGATTTGACAAATGCTGGCCGGGCGGTGGGAGCATCGGCGCCGTTGACATTGAAGATGCGGCAACGGACGATATCATCGTTGATGCCGCATCATTCAATCTCATATCTGCGCCGATAGTCGATCCGTCGGTCAAATGGTTCTCCCGAAGTCGATTGAAGCGAGGATCCATGGAATTCGCATCTTTCTCAGTATTCCCTATACCTCCCCAATTTGCTGCCGGAGGAGTAGAGTCGGGGTGTATATTCACGTCGAAGGATATCGGGCCCTCGGAACCCTCACTCGCACCTACATCCACCGCATTGTTTGATGAGGGTGCAGGTGCGAGTGAGGGCACTGACGAGAAATCAAAAGTGGCAGTAGGCGCGTGTGGGAGCGGAGGTTGCGCCGATGGTGATGGTACCTTCGCGTCGGGGGCGGTTTGCGATAGTAGGGCGAACAGCCGGGCGGCCTGATCCTGGGAGATAGTGTTGAAGAGGCCCTGGATGCGAGGATCGACTTTGTGGGTCGGTGGATGGCCGGGAGTTACTGCACGATCAAGCGCTGACGGTTGATGGATCGTGCTGGAGGTGGTGGAGTCGTCGTAGAGGTTACGGTGTGGTTGGGGCTGAGGCTGCGCGAAGGTGGTGCTATCAGGGGCAACGTTGGTGGACATGAGCGAGCCCGTCATGCACGAATCGGGGGCACTTGCATTCCTTGCCATAGCAGTACCAACCGCAAGCGGCGAACCGTGGTCGGTAGAACCATAGCAGTTCGGAACATCACCAGCCGTATCTGTAATCGATATACTTTAAGCTGCGGCTGCGCAGACTGGAAGAGTACAAAAAAAAGTCCACTCACCACACGAAACGCTATTGTAAAGCGCACTCATTGACTCGGCGGGGTTGGCATCCGGGTCTTCGATTTTGATGGTCCCGACCTTGCCTGTAGACTCGCAATCGGCACCTTCAATCATGAGACGCATTCTCGTGTGAGGACCAACAGCTTGGTCGGACCGCGCCAAATTATCCACTTCATCCCTGTGATCGGGATTCGAAACAGGGTTTGCGAACACGCCGGCAAGGAATCTGACGATACGGTGGACGGTGTGTCGTAGCTCTTGCACCTCCGCGCGAGTCTCCGTCAATTCTTGCTCTTGCGACTGCTTAAATTCGTTAAACTCGGCAGACATAGTAGTCTGGCGGTGCTTGATGGCGGCGATCTCTTGAGGGGTGGAGCGCGCGTCGATGTGTCTGGTGGGAGGGGATGAGTCAACGCCGCAGGTGTCGATAGCGACATCATCTGCTTGTTGGACTCCCTGTTTCTTGCGCTGTATGAGACAGAGGAGATCGGGTTGATCTCGTCGAAAATGGGAGTGTACATAATTCCAATACTCCGTGTCCGTCTCGCTTCTCAAGACGCCTTGCTGCAAATGGGATATCTTTTGAAACCCATACATGTTTAGTTGTCGAATAAAAGACTGGATATTTTCGTGTTTGAACCAGTGGCCCAAGACTTGGCGAGCAAAACGCTCGTGGTTGAAAACTGGAGACAAGGGGGGTGAGGACATAGTGAGGGGAATAAGATCGGATGAAAGACGTACTGAAGAAGGTGTTACCGTCTTCCGACCAGCGTATGAGGTCTTGGTTCTTGGTGTCGTTTACCATACTGTGTCGTTGAGTATCGATAGAACTGGAAGAATGTAGGCAAGTACCTGTAGAGCTTCTGCGGAAAGGTGGACCGCCTAACGGTGTTGGGCACCTGTTGAGAGGTGATGCGGAGTGGGTTGGAAGTCGCCATCTGGTTTTCTGTGGGTATAACCCAAGGGGGAATTGAGGGGTATGAGACCGAAAGCTGTTAAGTATATATCTCTTATCCGCTCCGCAAACTTGTGCAAACATTCATTCCACTTCGCTGGGCGTCAAACGGGTTCGACAGGCCAGCAGACACGCCCTAATTCCTTGTTCTTCTCAACGAACGCTGTAACCTGTTGGCCCAACTCTGCAAGCGAACCAGAATTGTCAATAGCAAGGTTGGTATACGCGACCTTGGTCGCGATGAGCAGCTGAGAATTGAGACGCGCGACTATCATCCAAGGGCATAAATCGCAACAGGTCCAATTCGGAAGAGGTGTGAAAGGAAGAGTCGAGTCACAGCACCAATAGCAGCGCAAGAAGGGCAAGGAACATCAAGAGCCAATAGATGGCAGCGATGGTTTCAACAACCTTCCATAGGAACCGCATGTCTAACACTCACCGCGCAGTCAATGTCGGATGACCTGCCAGAGCATCGCCTTTCTTACGGCAAGATGGATGATATAGGTCTTCTTCCCATCTTCGTTTGTCTGTGACGATAGCTTCTTTCTATCCAGTGTTCTATCGGAGAGCAGCACCTCCTGCCCCAAAGAGCCTACCACATCGATGATAACGACGTCTGCCCCAAGAGACTTGAGAAAATCAACTTTGCGGTTGTGATACCTCCCGCAAGTCCTGCGACTTTGACAGAGTTACGGCGTGACAGTCCAATCAGCAGTCACATTTTCTTCTCCTTCCACCTATTTCTACTTCTCGTCCTTTCCAGTGCACAAACCCAGTATTCCACCGTAAAACCCCAATACCTGCTCTTCCCAGTTGTCGATCATGCATACACATGGCGAACTCGTCTACCGTCTACTCTCCATCATCCATCATCCCAAATCAACCAACTCTTCTCCCCTTCTCTCCTTCGCGCAGAAAACTCTCCGCAGCAGAAATGAATCACGAATTCACTGACAGAAAATGACCGGAGATCCAGAATGTCAACAGAAGCAATGTATGATTAGTTCCCATATATCTTTGGAAGGGGAAGCAGCACTTCAAACTGCGGAGAAAAGACGAGAACGAGTAAATGCTCAACTGGCGAGTATATATATACTGGCCCTCCATGCGCACGGAATGGTGTCTGTTACCGCCCTTATTCTTCGTATTCCCTTACGCGAGCAATATAAGGATGAAGTAATCCTCATAATCAATGTCGACGCTACAGATCAGCAAACGCTTTCACATTATTATCCTGCGTCCCTCCCACAATATACGCGTGCTTGAAATATTTGGCCTAGTCACACTAAAGATCAGACACCAGCTAGTGTCGTAAACGCCACTTGTCATCCTCTCCCCACAACTTGGAGCCATTCTACGTCCGGCGTACCATTCCGACTTCGGTTTTTAATTCCAACGTTAACCATATTGTTGACTGTCCCGCGAGAGGTCCAGACCTCAAAATACCCATAGCACATATAAAAAAGATGTCCCGCCGATTACAACTCGTTCGGCTTTAAACCCCCTCATGTATTCATTCTCACCTATTTTACACTACAACTACAACTACACCTTTTCTCAACTCGAACATAGACATACAACCATAAAAAAAAAAAAACGGAGCATCCAACATCCAAGTAACCGAAGCGTGTGTAACGGATACCAACAAACGGTGTACTATATACATATACGATGCTACATACCAACTCCAACAAACGAGAGCGAGAGCATACCAAGTCCTTACCAACCACAAAAACAAAAAAAAGCATGAAGAATAGGCTACTGTACAAGTGACTTAGTTACGACAACAACACTTCCTTCCTCCCTCCATCACATCTAATCCTTCTTCCTCTTCGACTTTACCGGACTCGACTTGACACCCACCGCCGCACCACCACCCGCACCACCACCACCACCCCTCTTCCCAGACCCAACCCTACCATCACCCACACTCGCAGCTCCAAAAGCACCCTCCAAATCACCAATCACATCCGACTTTCTCTTCCTCCCCACAACACTCGTAGTCGACATACTCGTCCCATTCGTCGGCGTCACCGATCCACCACCTCCACCAGCAGTAGCAGTAGCAGTACCAGTGGTGGTCGAAGGAGCGACAGTAGCAGTAGTAGTCTGACTCGGCTCAATCACACGCACATTCGCAACAGGCGAATTCGTCACCTCACTCCCATTACTGTTACTATTCGTCCCAGCAGGCGAAGGCACCTCATCCAAGAACGCCGTGTCAGGTCCACCCAAGTCATGATACCCCATCGTCGAATCTCCCAACCCACCACCACTAGCGTGATGCGGGAGCGTACTCAAGAACGCGTCGATATCAAAATCGTGGTTAAGGGATGAAGGGTCAAGCGGTGAAGCATCCATCTGTGGAAGGCCATTAAGATCAACCGACTGACTAGGCGGGGGACCCGCCGATGGTGTCGAGGTCGAAGACGTCGTAGTCGTAGCAGGCGGAGACATTGCATCACCCAACTTGGTACCAACAAGCGATCCATCATTCAAATACGGACCCAAAATCTCCGCAAGCCGATCAATATGAGGATCCATCAAGTTCACCTCCTTCTCAATGTCCTCCGTAGCACGCCAGTTCCTCTCCAACCTCGCCGTGAGAGGAGAATCAACAGACATATTCGAGTCAAATGATATCAACCCTTCAGAACCTCCACCACCACCCACCGCATTGTTTGGTGACGATGTATGAGGCAGCAGCGGAAGAGGCGAGTTCGGTCCTGGTGGTGGCACTGACGAAAAATCAAACGTGGAGGGTGCATGTGGGAACGTGAGCTGCACCGCGGGTGGTGGTATATCGGAGGGGGTATGATCGGCGTCAGTAACGGTTTGCGAGAGTGTAGTGAGCAATTGGGTAAGTTGATCCTGATTGAAGGTGTTGAAAATCTGTTGTATGCGGGGATCGAGTTCGTATGTTGGGGTACGGCTAGGTGTTACTGCACGGTCGAGCACGGATGGCTGAGGGACCGCACTGGAGGTGGTGGTGAGGTTGACAGAGGTAGGTTGTGGCGGTTGGGATTGAGTTTGCGTGAAAGTAGTGTCAGAAGGGACGATGGTGGAGGGTGCAGAGTCAGACACGCACACATCGGGAGGCGTTACGTCCTCCCTTACAATGGCAGAAGGATTGGTCGGCGCATAGTGGTTGGTTTCTGTAGTGGTCGAACCCGCGACGTCTGAATGAGGGAGGGAAGGAGAAGGCGATGGAACAGCAGCGGGCGTTTCTAGAGCTGAGATATAATAAGCGATAGCTGCGTAGGAAACTGAAGAATCTACTTACCATATGTGTTATTATAGAGCGTATTCATAGGCTCGGTGGCAGTGGCAGCCTCTGGGTCTTCGACTTCGATAATCCCAACCTTTCCTGAAGGTTCATGGTTGGCGCCTTCTATCATGAGGCGGGTTCTCCTGCGGGGAATAACAGCATTTTCAGGGCGTGCAGCACCAACTACATCGTCCTTGTGATGGTGGCCGTTGGCGGCATGATTGCCAAACACACCAGCCAGGAACTTGAGAATTCGATTAATGGTATCCTGTTGCTTTTGTAACCTGCCCCGAGCCTCCATCGATTCCTGCCACAGCATCTGGTTCGATTGCTTTAGGTCATTAAGTTCAGCGGAAATCGTAGTTTGGTGACGTTTGATGGCGGCGATGCCCTGGAGGATGGATTGTAGGTCAATTTGCCCCGGGGTGAGGCCGGCAGAAGGGACGGGTGAAGAGTTGGGATCGCGGACGTCCACAGCAGCCTCGTCTGCTTGCTGAGCGGCCTGTTTCTTGCGCTGGATGAGACATAAAAGGTCAGGTTGATCACGTCGGAAATTGGAATGGGCAAAGTTCCAATATTCGGTGTCCGTCTCGCTTCTCAGGACACCTTGTTGCAAATGGGGAATTTTGTGGAACCCGTACATGTTCAGTTGACGAACAAACGAGCTGAAATTTTGGTGCTTGAACCAGCGGCCAAGGACTTCGCGTGCGAAACGTTCGTGGTCGAGGACTGGAGACAAAAAGGGAAGTGGAAGGTGAGGATAGAAATGTAAGGAACGGGACGGGAACAAAGTGCGCACCAAAGAAGGAGTCGCCTGCTTCAGACCAGCGTATAAGATCCTGGTTTTTGGCGTCGTTTACCATTCTGTTTCTTTGAATTAAAAAGCAGTTGTAACCAAGTGAGGACGTACTCGAAGAGCTTTTGGAGAAAGGCGGGGACAGTCTGCCTTGCGGCTTTTGGAACATGTTGGGCGGAGGCAATACGGGGCGGGCGGGAGATGGCCACCTGGGTGTCTGTGGACATGATTCAGGGATGAAGGAGGCACTGAGGGAGAAGAGACTCAAGCTGTTATATAACTCTTATCTTGTACAACAAACATTCGCAAATACATGACCTAACTACGTTTTCTGCGATGTCGAGAAATAACATTCCTCTTCAACAATGTCCAGCCAGCCAGCGCTATCCCAATTGGAGGCACCAACCAGCTCAACAGCCAGCGAGCATTGCCCACTTCCTTGTTCATCTTTCTAATAAACTCCACTACTTGATCCTCCAACTCTGCGCGCGACCCACAGTTGTCAATCACGAGGTCAGCATACTCGACTTTGGTCGCAATTGGGAGCTGAGAATTGAGACGGGCAGATGCATCTTCGCGCGTCGAACTGTCCCTAAGCATGAGTCGCAGCAGCTGTAGTTCAGAAGAACTACGGATGAAAGAGTGTTGAGTCACAAATCCCAAGAATAGCGCAAGAAGTCTACAGAAAGGCACGAACCAATAGACGACAACGACAATTCCAACAAGCTTCCACAGGCCACCTTCGATAAGAAGAGGAACATCAACGACACACCAACGTTCGCCGCGCAGCCAGTGTTTGATGACCTGCCACAGCATTGCTTTCCTCACGGCAGGATGCACGATAGAATTGAGCATTTTTCGTTTTGATTCATCTGTGAATATGATAGACCCAAGCTTCTTTCTGTCCAGTGTTCCATCGGGCAGTAAGACATCTTGACCAAAGACCTTTTTGATTTTGGCGAGTGCTGGAGTGCCTGGTTCGACTACCTGACGAGCAATGACGTCTGCATCTACCAAGGGTACGTTGTGTGCCTTGAGGATGGACGAGACGGTGGACTTGCCGGTCGCAATACCTCCGGTAAGCCCTACGACTGCGCAAAAGTTGGAGAGGAGATGGAATAACGAAGCGATATACTCACCCAACATTGTGGAAATTGAGAGGCTAGGGTGAGAGCGTGACAACGAGAGTCACGACAGATTCATCTCTCATCCTCTGCAATGGACAGACTGGTCGCAGAGGACCATCCCCTCCTTCTCCACCTCCAATCTCTCAAGAATGCTCTCGCACAATTCCAAGACGAATCACACGCTTCCGCCCTCAAACTCCAACGTCACTCCCTCTCCACATCCCGCGCACTCGACCAAGCACAAGCCCTTCAACACGAAAACACCATCCTCAAAAACGAACTATCCACCCTCCGCTCCCTCACCTCTTCAGACCCCTCCGCCTCTGCATCATCCACACTTCAAATAAACCAACTCACCCTCTCCCTACGTACCCTCTCCGAAAAACTCTCTGCAACAGAATCCTCACTCTCTCAGCGCACGCAGGAACTCACGAATGCACTCACGGAATTGGCCAAGTCTAGAGCATCCACAGATGCAGCGTACGAACTCGCATCACGTATACGTGGAAGAGAAGAAGCGCTCAAGTCGCGTGAGAGAGAACTAGAGCTAAAACTCAGAATTGCTGAAGAAAAGGCGAGAATGAGCGAGCGTGCGCTCAGTGAATATGCCGATCTCGTGCGTGCACTCGAGGGTCGAACAGCACAAACAACCGGTGGTGTATATATGAACGGACAAGCTACACGATCCTCGCAAACACTCGTACACCATCCTCATCTCGACGACAAAGATACCATCGAACGACTCTTGACCGAATTCGCACAAGAACGAGAAACCCTCCAAACCCAACTATCCACCTCCCAACACGACCTTGCCCTCCTCAAATCCCACCTCTCCGCACAAACCAAATGCACAGAATCCACAACCGCCCAACTCGCTCAACTCCAATCCAAACTACACCACCTCGAACGCGACGACAACACCGCTGCCAAAATGGTTTCCCGCTACATGTACGTCCATTCAAAACACTCAAAACTCCGTAACCATTATTTTGACACTTGAACCACCTACAGGAAATTCTCCCAACAATCCACAAACACTCTCCAAAAGACCCTCCAATCACTTACAACTCGCCACACAGCAACCATCACCTCTCTCACAACCCACACCCACACTCTCACACACCACCTCCAAACCCTCGAATCACTCACCAACCGTCTCTTAACCTCTCTCGACGACATGGGTAACGAACTGTTAAAGGAAAGTTTTGGTCGACGACAAGAAGTCAAGTTGCGTATTCGATTGGTTCGGCGGGAGGAATGCGTGGTGGAGAGTTTGAGGCGGTGGTTGAGGAGGTCTGAAGAGCGATTGGCTAGATTGGATGGTGGTGGTGGTGCTGGTGGTGGTGCTGGTGGTGGTGGTGGTGGTGGTGGTGAGGTAGGAGTTTGGTTGGACGAAATGGTACAGGACGCCAAGATCCTCGTTGACGAACTTGATAATTCTATTCACCTCGACTACCAAAATGGCACTGAAGACATTTCACTTACCGCACCTATATCCGGCTCTCTAGCACGGCTCATTATGATTCAGAACACCATTGATGAGCTCGTGGATGAACTACAGAGGGAACGGGAACGGAGGATTCGCGCTGAGAGTGCATTGATTAATCAGGAAGTTCACGATGTGGGTGGGCCCTTGATTCCAGTTGGACACGAGGAACAGGTTTCTCTGCCAGCGCCACCACCACCGCCAACGAACCAAGACCGGAACCCGACAGAGAATTCTCTAGATCTCGATGGCGCTGTCCTGACATCATCTACACCCTCACCGCCACCAAATCCAACCTCGCAGCAGCACCCAGTCCCCGAATCAAATTCAGCCCATACATCTATTAATAGCGATACTCATGATATACCCATCGTCACCGCTGAAGGAACATTACCCGCGCAATCTGGTTCGTCCGTCCCACCTTTTTCGGACCCTACCTCAACTGCTCATACCACTGAGGGCATCCAACCTCCGAAGGCGCACGTGTCGGAAACCACGGAAAGCGGTGGTGATGCGATGACTGGTTCTCTGGATGTTGAGAGTGAAATGGAAGTCGTGCATGTACCACAAGTGGACCTGGAAGCGGCATTAACCAATACGGACGAGGAATGGGAGGCAAAACAGGCGAGGAGCGAGAAGCCATCCGTTGATGTTACCGAAGAGGAAATGGAGACTCGTTTAGAGCCGTCAGCAGCGAACACTGCTAGTGCTGGATTACAAGTGCTGGAAGAGGAGGGATTGGGTAGTGCTGTAGATGTTACGCAAACGATTGTGGTAATGCCTGATGCCCGGGACGAATCTCAGCTGACGATCACTCCCAACCCCGCCGCTCTACCCTCTACCGACTTGACTACACACGACCATAATCAAATTCCTACTCCCCCCCTCGATCGGCCGGTTTCACCTCCAGCAGCCCCGCAACTAACACTCACACCATCACCACCACCAGCAATTCCGCAATTGACACTCCCACTACCACCCCCATCCCCACCGCCGCCACATCCGCTTCTTCCCAAACTCCAAAGAGCTCGGTCAAGATACGATCACATCCAACGTGCCTTCCACGACTGTCACCTTGCACTCGACTCACTCAAATCGTCATCGTCGTTCGCCTCTACACTTCCCAATCCAAATAATACCCACACTACGATACCCCAAGAAGTGTTGAAAGCGATTATTCAGAGGTTGGATGATTATACGGAGGATGTTCGTGTTGAACTTGAGATTCGGATATCGGATGAGGAGGTGCTTGGGAGAGGGTATGAAGCTTTGTTGAGTGTTCCTGGGGCACTTGGAACTCCTAGTCCGAGTTTGGGTCTTCGTGAGGGTGTTGCCCCGGTTGGGAGTGGTGATGGTGGTGGTGATGGTGAGGGGAAGGAGACGTTGGAGATGGTTGAAGAGCAAATTCAGGCGTTTGTGGATGGGACGGATCCGACGGTACGGAAAGCGGTCGAGGCTTTCGAGAAAAAGTTGGAGGATTTGCAGCATGATGTTGCAGTTGTCAAACGGGCTGTGTATGATCCCCAATCTGAAATTCTTTCGCTTTCAGCGCCTGTGATTGGAATGGGTTCTTCGGTTGTACAAGACCCCACTGCAGATTCTAACGGGAGTAGTGTTGATCATGGTGGTGGTGGATGGACATCGTGGATACGGACACCTTCACGACCTACAACACCGACACCGACACCAGCACCAGCCGCAGCAGCGACGTTTGGAAGCATTATGACCAGTCGGAATCGGACCGGGATTCGGAGAACGGTTTCTGCGTTTGGGCTTTCTTCGAACAATACTACCCATAACCATAAGCGAGGTGGTGGTGGTGGTGGTGGTGGAGATATAGTCAAAGCGCTTGGATTGAAAATTCCAATGCCGGATTTTACATATGCGATGTCGGCTTCATCTTTGGTGAAGAGGAGGGATGAAGATGAGGAACGGGAACAGGATTCGATGATGGGTTTGGGTTTGGGTTTGGGTTTGGGAGGTAGGGGGTTGGGTACTCCGAGGTCGAGAACGGTTAGTGCGACGTATATGCTTGGGATGGGTGTGAAGAGGGGTGGTGGTGCGAGTTTTGGGGTGGTGGGTGGGGGAAGGAGTCCCGGGTTGATGGTGCTACCGGTGCAGAGGAGAGTCGTTTCTGCTGCGCCGAGGGTTGGTGGTGGTGGTGCTTCCGGTGCTGGTGTGCATGGCTGTGGTGGTCTGGGGAAAGAGGGCAGTGAAGAGGAAGATGTTGATTAGATTAGATCGAGATGGACTAGTGACTCCTGGAGGAATGGATGGACAATGCGCCCGGATGGTGTTGCTTGATGTATTTGTTACTTGTGCATATTCTAAGAATAGATGCATGTCGTTTGAAGTTTTGAGATGTTATGCTTAACGTAACTTCTCCAACAGCTTTCAGACCCAGCCAGGTCTGAGAAGACACGGTACATTGGGAATCCCGGTCATTGTAGTCGACGGTTGTATCTAGTTGTGCCGACTCCCTCTGTCAGATGGATTATCAGGTCGAATTTTACTATGTCGAGTTCTGCCAGAGATTTGAGCTGCTTGATAGACATCATAGTCTCAGGACGGAATACTGATATATACTTAATCAGTACCCATCATGAATACCGCGCTAGTAAAGGCATTTCACCATGGTGGCCTTTGAACTTCTCTAGCGTCTCAAAAGCGCAGTTAGCTGGCTGCAGAAAGTCCATTAGCTCCACCAAAAAAGAAAAAGTATGGCATGGTGGTAGGTAAGTACAGGTCACCACTCAATAGCATGGATCAATCAATCTTATGGATCTTGAAGCATCTACTGGACTGCTCTATTCCCACCAATACGTATTACATGTTGCATGCGGGCTTGGTTCAATCACTCAAGATATGCTGACGCTTATAAACTCGATCGTGTCATTACAGCCTCAGCTTCCCCCGCACACCAATTTCATCCCAGAACACTTCCGGAAGAGCTCAAGGCCTCCAGCAACCCCCCAATAATGATCCCGTACCGGGTCGAGCCAGAGATATTCCGCCAGATACTTCGGTCTGCTTAATGAACGTCATAGGTCCCGTGCAGAATGCTGATATATTTGATTAGTTGTCTCAAAGGGATTATAATCCGTATAGCTCAGTCGTCCTTGATGACGATTACTCTTGGTGCACCATACTGGCAATATTTATTTTCCAGGTGTTGCCACACTCCCCCTGACTTGTCGGTGTCCATCGACTCGACTACTGATTGACGAAACCCGAATGAGGTGTGGCTTGATACGACTGGACGACTTAAAATGCATTGGGGGATGTACAGCTTCCTTTCAGTGGGTACTTTACCGTGCGTTTCTGTGTCCAGAGGTTTGGCACATATCAGCTCAACGGGTACACGAAATACAGGCTCATATTTCCAATGATCTCAGCCGCAAATCTTCCGGCGTGTTCAGTCACTAGGTTTATAGCGGCTATGGCACTCCTTAGCGGAGTAGTCAGCCTTACGACAAGTGCTGCCTACAAAGGAAATGCTCAGCTGTTGCAGAAGGACGGTATGGTTCATCTTTGGGTGGAGGTAGGACAAGTCCATTCAGTTGCGTTACGGGTCATTTGTTAATTCTCGCATTTCAAGGCCTCGAATGGATGTTTGCAAAGTCTATTCAATACTATGTATTGGCTCTTCCTCTCACTGCCAACCGTCTGGTTCTCCCTCTCTTTTGCGCTGTTTATAACGTCAGCTACACTCCCGATATGGGCCCGTGTCCCTGGGATAGCTCCGCAAATGAACCTCAACGTAGCAGTCTGTCCTATTGAGCAACTTCATATTTTCAGCTATATAACATCAGTAATGCTCTGTGTGGCCTTCACTCACTTCATCTTTATCTTTACCATGGCCCACTGGTTGAGTTACCGTCTAGTTGGTCACATTGCACTTCAGCGGGTTTAGCATCACGCTTTCCACCGATTTGCGGTATGAAGTATGAATCGTTCTATAAAGTAGAACCAGCTATCTCCCAATAACCTCATCTCGAAATGCGACTCAAAGATATTTTGTGCTCAGAAATATTTTCCAGGTTTCATTAATGTCAAATAGTAAAGAGATGAGACCTTTGTTTCTTCAGCTTCCCAGTTTACAATGTTCCAAGACCGATGTCCAGGGAAGTGATGCACTGATGACCAGTTGGACCATGTAAAGTTTAGGTTTAGAAGAACTTTCACATTCCTTGGATAGTAGAATCGAACGCGGTCGTCGAATACTCTCACATCTCATAACGCCTTCGGAAGATGCCCTCTTCGATTGCTTTTATCTCTGACGGGATGTATAAGTGGCTAGTCTCATCCAGGTATCAGGTGCTACTCACGGAGCGCAAGGTGTTTGGAATGAAATCTACAGAGAGCGAGATTCCCTGAAACCCTTCTTAGACAGGCGAGTACAAGACGGGTCCAAGGCACACCCACCGAACGCATACCACATGTTTGGTACACCGGTATCCTTCCAAACGCCACTGATCTCGCCCTCTGAATCCAGCCCCCATATTGGTTTGGTCCTGTTTGCAATTTCGTCTCCGCATATGCTACGAATAACCTCGCGAGCGTCTCCTAGCCTATTCCATACCGTGCATCTGCATTTTGACAAGGTATAGCTCGAAGGGGAGGCGCGCTTACCCAGTTGCGAAAACGATGACATCCGCGGGTAGTTCAGAGCCATCCAAGAACTTGAGCCCCGTCTCTGTGATCTCTGAGATGGTGCTGTCGTTCTTGAGTTTGATCCTTTTGTCGATTATGAGTTGGGATGCACCGACGTCTGCAAAGTAGCATAATGCAACTCGAGATCGTCTCCATGAAAGGAAGAATACCCACCGATATAGTATCCACCGCCCTTTGTCACTGCTGACAGGAAAAACCCAGACCCTTTCGTTCCAGTTGATAGTTTGAATCCGACATTACGCAAGCCGTCAAGGATTGGCCTGACCAAGAAAGATAATGATGTATCCGTCAGATCACGATGTAGAAGATGAAACCTTTCCAAACGAACTTGTCCAGCTCTGCTACCTTTTGGACCTGGCGCTGGTAGAACTCGACGGCCATGAATCGGGGGAAGACAGCAATCAAGCGATCGACGACGTCGGCAGGTGGTGCATTCTCCCAGTATACACCTATTGTGTTTGAGCTGACCGTCGTCAGGAGGAAAGCGATGGTACAAGCGTACCCTTGAACAGAACTTCCCAACCATTCTTGGCAGACATAACATACGTTGGCCCCCGTTGCACCATTGTCACATCTGGCAATAGATACCGCAATCCCGAAACGAAGACATGGAGGTCACGCACCGATACCGTGATCACAACAGTCCTTTGCAATATCGTGAGCTATGAGCGAATTGTTGGCAATCGGTAAGAGTCAATTGATGGTAGAATTAACCTGATGTCCCAGAGCCAACGATTGCGACCTTCTTTCCCGCGTAATCCAGAGCCTGTCTAAATTGTGTCGAATGTAGGTATTGGCCTTTGAAGTTGTCCTGTTTCATGAGCAGTCAGGTAAAAAAAATGTCATCATCAGCTCTATGGTAGCGATAATACCAGTCCAGGATAGTCAAATGATCTAGGAAGGCCGCCTCCGAGACCAGTTGCGAAGACTAGATGGTTGACGACAAAGTCGCGTTCAGTTCCATTACTGCGCCTGACTTTGATATGCCACTTCTTGTTGTTGTTGTCTTGGGATGCGTGCATGACTGTGGAGGATGTCCAGACAGGAATCTCCATTGTTTCGGCGTAGTGCTCCAACCAACCGGCGAGCTTTTTCGCAGGAGCGTATACTGGCCAGGTGGAGGGAAACCTGCCAAAAGTCGTTATATGGACAAATGACAGAGGGCAATACATACGGCATGTAGGGCATATGGTCGTACCCTTTTTGTAGTTCCAATTATAGACTGGTCACTCTAATTTGAAGGAAGAAATGCTTACACACGGGATCGTGTAGACACAACGCCTCATACCTATTCCTCCAGTTATCCCCAATGCGTGGGTTCTTCTCTACAACTAGGACGGACACGTCTAAAACTTTCAGACGTGCAGCTACACTGAGTCCGCTCTGGCCTGCACCGATAATCAACACTGCTGGGTTCGTGTCCTCGAATTCGACTTCCTTCTGTCTTTGCAATCCCCAGAGCCCATGATTAGGCAACGGATTCCGGAGCGAGCCGCATTTCTCAGGATAGCCGTGTAGCTCCTCGAGGTTGGTGAATACCACGTGCGCCCTCCACTCCCCGCTTTGCGTAGGCAGGAGCCGGACAACCCCAGAGCAAACACCAACTTCTGTCTCAAAGTCGAACATGGCGTTGACCCATGAGAGGTCAGGATAAGGGTGTTGAAGGCTTATGAACTCATCCTTGAGCTTGAACTCGCGTGGCTTGGTAATGGGAAGTCGGTCTCTCAGGAACTGCCTGATCTTAGTCGGCCCACGGAATATGCGGAAGTCCCACGTAAGAGCCAGGATGTCGCGCCAGAAGAAGTCGGGGAGGAAGAGTTTGATAAGGAGATCAACGTCCTGGGCTTCTATGCCAGTTCCAAATTCAGTGATCCAATGCTGCGCGACTTCGTGAACGTCAAGGTCAGTTGGAACAGTCGCATTCAGGAGGGTGAGGGTCGGGAGGGGGATGTCCGGGATTTGGTCCCCATCTGAAGTCATGGTGGCACACAAGAAGGGGATAGTGGGCGGGCAATGCTGTGGCTTATATTATATATACGGAAGGGAATCCTGTCGACTGTGAGAGACTCATCTAAAGCCCGGCGCACGCCGTAGCCTCCATAGTGTAGAAATTCAAGTTATTTTCGGATGGGAAAATGGACGTAGGAGTCAGTTGCAACTCTGCAGCCGTGAGGTTCAATTGTGAAGCACCGCAAAGAGTATTCACCCAAATCCGACCATTGTTCTGCGCAAACCAAGCGCTATCCAGAGACGTCGGGGAATGTTTTGATTTACCTTTGGGTGGTGGGTTCTTGACGACGCAGCCCTTTGCTCCAGCTAGACATATCTGGCACCTGCTGTCCGAACGTATATCAGCCTCATTTCGTTTGTGGTGTTCCATTCGAAGCAGCCGAAAGTTGATTGATAAGGCGGAGAAATAGGATCACGATAGAGAACGACCAAAGAAAAATTAAGAAAAGTCACCTTGATTATGTAATTGCTTTGTGAATTGAGGTACGCCAAATGCACGAAGAGATATTTCCAAGTCTGAAGAACCAAGTTCCAGTGACCACAGGGGCGAATGTGCGCAATTCCTACAACTGCTGCATCTGTAAGCCTCGGGCTCTTAAACTTGAAGAGGGAATAAATATCGTCTTGATTTGTCACACTGTGAAGTCACGCTACCTGTCAGAGAACAGCCGCCACGACATACGATGAGAAAATGCGGATATCTATGCGAAGGAGAAGGACTGGAGGGAGCCCTCTCCATAGAAGAGCTTGACGAGCAGGGCTAATCTTCCTCCACGCTTCTCTTTCTTTATATAAGCCCGGCTCAGACTTCGCCGATCAGGCCCAGCAGCCCTGAATACTCAATTCACCGGTGTCACCATGAAGCCAATTGGGATATTGCCTCTGCAAGCCCCTCCTCCTGTGTATACACAGAAACTACGCCGGAATTTTTTCTTGAGAACAATCGCTTATGTCTTTCTCTTCCAACTCGCGTTTTCCTTCTTCTATATCCAACGTTACTATTTCAGAAGTGCAGTCCCTGGCAGCAAATTGCAATCTGTCGCTCGACTTGACATACTTGCCCACCGACTCAATGTAACTGAGCGATGCAAGACTTTACATGCCCCTGCAGGTCCACCGCCTTCTTTTGACCCCGCCTCGCGGCTTCAAGGTCACTCGGATCGGTTTGTCCCTGGAACCAGCCCTACATTGATTCGCGATGCCAAAATCTGGACGGGCCATCGCGATGGCAAGGATGTTGTACATGGCGATGTCCTCCTGGATCGCGGGCTGATTGTGAGTGTCGGAAAGATCCCGAAGGAGGATTACGAAGGGTTGAAAGGGCTACGGGTGGTGGATGCAAGGGGACGTTGGGTAACTCCAGGGTTGGTCGACTTGCATTCGCATATTGCCGTCGATAGCTCTCCAAGACTCAGTGGTGGGTCCTTCTCGTCCTTCTCATACACTTCGAGACGCAGGCATCTGTACTTATAGGCTGTGATCAGGTGCTGCTGACACCAACTCCCGCAAGGCCCCCATTCTCCCTTGGTTAAGAAGCATTGATGGCATTAACACCCATGACGCGGCATTTGAGCTCACTATTTCGGGTGGTGTGACGACAGCACAGATCTTGCCTGGCAGTGCGGACAACATCGGTAAACGACCTTTTCGCTGGGATAAGCCTCTCGTTATCCTTACTTTGTATTACAGGCGGACAAGCTTTCGTTATCAAATTGAGACCCACCGAAGAAAGATCCACAATATCCAAAGTTGTTGAGCCTCCCCAGACGTTGATAAGGCCCTCGGAGAATGTCACCCATATCCATTGGAGGCACATGAAGTAAGTTCATCTCTTCATATTCATCGGCCTCTGAGGCTCATCCGTCACTCTAGGCACGCATGTGGTCAGTTACCACTCTTGTTACGCTGGTCGGAATTTAATGTTGCCAAGGCGAGAATGCCGACCGAGTTTATAGCCAAGTGCGGATGGACGCAGCATGGAACTTCCGACAGGCATATCACACTGCAAATCAGATCAAGATCGCGCAAGATGCGTTCTGTGACGCAGTTGAAGCTGGTAACTGGGATGCTGTGGATGGGAAAGACATACCTGAGGATTATCAATGGGAGTCTCTTGTGGACGTGCTCCGAGGGAAGGTTCGGGTAAGCTTAACTTCACCTCGCCACCCTAAACCTTTTCCTGACCAAACCCCCGCGTAAAGCTCTCAATTCATTGCTATGAGGTATGTTAAAACTGGTTATCACAACTAATAACATGTTGATACGTCTATCAGGCTGTTGATCTTGATATGATTGTTCGGGTAAGTGACCTAAAACGTTTCCTATTTCTTGAAGCTAAGCATTCGCTATCAGCTCTCAAATGAGTTCCAATTCCATGTCACGTCCTTTCATCATGGAGGGGATACCCATCTTGTACCAGATTTGCTGAAGAAAACATTCGTAAGCTGCCCCTTCATCCCACTGAGTCAGAATTCAACCCAGCAACAGGGAGGAGCGCCTACCATCGCCTTATTCGCAGCGAACGCCCGCAAGAAGCGTGAAGCATACCGTAATTCTGAATTCGCACCCAGGATTCTTGCGAGTCATGGCATTCCCGTTGTTATGAAGGTAAACCTGTCGGATCCGCAGTCCTTAGGAGTCCCAAGGTATTGATTATTCCAAAGTCTGATCATCCAGTGCTCAACAGTCGGTACCTCCTGTTTGAGGCACAACAAGCTCATTATTACGGTTTGAGTCCTGAATTGGCTTTGGCGTCCATAACTACCACACCAGCAAAGGCAGCTGGTCTTAGCCATCGGGTAGGCTTCCTTAGCAAAGGTAAGATAAATTCTGTTTTATCAACAGCATGAACAATACTGATCACGTTCTTTCCAGGCTATGATGCAGGCGAGTTACACCCAACCTTTGACGACGCACTCGAATACTGACCATCATGCCCAGATGTCGTCATTTGGGATTCACACCCCTTGACCTTGGGAGCGACCCCAGTCCAGGTATTCATTGACGGTATCCCGCAGCTCAAAGATCCCCACGTTCTTCACAAACCCAACCAACTCCAGCGAGTCCCTAAGACACCCAACTTTGACCGCGAAGCTCGTGAGACGGTCGAATTTGACGGTCTTCCACCATTACGCAGACACCGTAGATTCGACAATGGCGAGACCATCAAGCTCGTCAACGTCAGCTTCGTCTGGAGAAGGGATGGATTCGACAATTTTGAATCGATGGAAAGTGGAGTTGGGAAGCCTTTGGACGTGTTCGTGCGGAATGGGTCCATCGTTTGCGTTGCTGAAAGCGGGACTCGATGTGTACCTGGGTCGGATTTGGAGTCTGAAACTGTTGCAGAGATTAATTTGAAAGGTGGTGCTTTGTTCCCCGGCCTCACCTCATTCGGCGCTCCATTGGGCTTGGAGGAAATCAACTTGGAACCTTCGACGAATGATGGGGCTGTTCCAGATGCATTGACCGGGTCCGTCCCAGCCATTGTTGGAGGTACCAATGCTATTATACGAGCTGTTGATGGTTTGGCTTTTAATGGACGAAATCTCTTGTATGTCTCCATTCATTGATTGGTTTCCTACTTTGGGCTCAATCACTTCTAGGCTTGCCTACCGCAATGGCGTCACCAGAGCGATCACCGCACCCTCGGGAAGCGGGTTTATCCAAGGCTTGTCTACGGCGTTTTTCCCCGGTGCTGAGAACGCTCTCGATCACCGGGCTATCCTACAGGAGGAAACAGCTCTTCATGTCACGGTCAGCCACAGCGTTAAGGCTAGCATCAGTACTCAAATTGCTGCACTTCGGCAACTTTTGTTTGAATCTGATACCATAACCTGGCGGCGCGTTCGTAATGTGAGTAAAGGTTTTGATGTCAGTTGATTCATTCGCTTGATGAGGTGCATCTAGAGAGAAATTCCGTTGGTCGTCAATGTGGACAGTGCAGATATCATGTCGACTTTGCTTAGGCTTAGAGAAGAGTTTCATGAAGAGAAAGGTGGTCATTTCGATATGACATTTGCTGGAGCTTCCGAAGCCCATCTGATTGCTCGGAATATTGCAAGAGCTGGAGTAAGTGTGGTGGTGACCATGCCACGGCCGTTCCCCGGCACATGGGAGAGTCAGAGAATGTGAGTATTTGACTACGAGGGTATTATGCGTTCTGCTCGCTGAATTACTCTGTGGATGTAGTTTGCCTGGGGCACCTTTGACTCATGATAGTGCTGTGATGAAATTGTTGGATGCTGGCGTCAATGTTGGTATTGGTGTTGTAGATGCTTTTGCCGCTCGCAATACGAGGTTTGAGGCTGCTTGGGTACGCCCCCATTTTTTTATTCTCGTTGCCTTTGCTCATCTCTTCATCTCTTTCGCCATAGCTGGCACTCAACTCGTTCGGAGAAATTGGAAGGTGGAGAGCTTTGGCACTTGTCACAATCAACCTTGAACGTGCTCTCGGAGTCGGAAAGCATAGAAGTCTTTCTCCCTCTGAGCTCGTGGCATATGAAGGTGGTGGTTGGATGGACTTTGAAAGCAAGGTTGTTGGCGTTTTCTCGAGCGAACAAGGAATAAGTGATTTGTTCTGATGTACTTGTACATTCGCGTCCTGGTTCTGGTATACAAATATTCCGTGTTTTGTATGAATGGAATTACGTTCTGGTGCATATCCAACTTATGAATAGCCCTAAAATTTTGAGCGTTGTTGGGTGTGGGGATCTCGGATTTTGATGACGATCTTTCCAAACTGGTCCCCGCGTTGCATGAGCTCGAAACCTTCATCCACAGATTCCAAGCCATCAAGGACATGTGAAACGGGAGGAATGATATGGTGTTGGGCGAGGAAGTTTGTAGCATTGATCAAGTCTTGACGCGAACCCATGGTTGAACCTAGGTCATTCGTGATCAATACAAGAAAAGCACTCGTATATGATTGATCACGGACCTAATAATTTCTGATTCTTGAGAACCTCACGCATCGTGAATGTGATGGCCGGAGCTGCAGTCCTATCACGAGATGAGATCAATGCGAATAGGACAGCCACGAACGAAGGATTGACTTACATTCCGTAACATACGACTTTGCCACCTTGTTTCAGAGACTTGGTTACCTTTCCCATGATATCGCCTCCCCCGGAATCTATGACGGCATCCAGCTGCGTGTTTGTCGGGTTCTTCTTCAGGAGGGTAGCGAGCTGAGCTGGCCAATCAGCTGGAAATTTTCCAGTCAACCCTCGTGAATGGGGAAACATGAAAACTACTGACCGTCCTTGTAATTGACACCTCCGCTGGCACCCAGTTGGATGGCTTTCTGAATCTTTTCTTGACTACTGCTGGTCACATACACAGATGCGCCTTTCGCGATGCATAGCTGCATCGCAATAAGGGCAACACCACCACCTATACCGGTAATCAAGACATTTTGACCCTTCTGGACGTCTGCGTTCACCATTGTTGCTCTGTCGAGGGTGTGTTAGCAAGAAAGATGGAAATAGCACAAGGCAAGGCGGTACGTACCGCCATGCGGTCACTCCACCCAATGGCCAAGCAGCAGCTTGAACGTCGCTCAGATGATCAGGTGTAGGAATAACTTGGTCGCGTTCGACAATGATGTACTCTGAGAAGGTACCGATGGGTGGAAGGGCACCGCCCCCTAGGATACCGAAACTATGATCCAGTAAACCCAAATTTAGGTTGGATCGGATAAGCAGATTGGTTGGGCATACTTGGATTCCGGTGCAAGAGGGTCGCTTTCCCATCCACGACTCGGAATTAGGAAAACGCGTTTATTTATGAGAGGGTCGTCCCGTGTTGCGGATGCAATGACAGTTCCTGTATAGCCGAACGTGAGCTCAGAGTTTATGAAAGCAGCGGCGAACTGAATACCTGCGCCATCTGCCCCAAGTACGCTGCCGTCAACAATACCAGGATACATTCGTTTCCTGATCCATACCTGGTCGCATACGTAGCCTAAACAGAAGTTCACTAAATGAAGCGATATATAATCACCTCCCTATGGTTGAATGCAGCAGCTTCCACTTTTACAAGCACTTCCCCCGGTTTGAGTTGTGGTATAGGCC
Source organism: Podaxis sp. AQ795752 (assembly GCA_018524425.1). NCBI lineage: Eukaryota > Fungi > Basidiomycota > Agaricomycetes > Agaricales > Agaricaceae > Podaxis > Podaxis sp. AQ795752. The sequence continues at coordinate 27,631 of JAEUWK010001191.1, read as the reverse complement.
GCTCAATAAGCACTGTGTCGTCGTATACGGGTTCTTTGCGAGATGTAGATCTACGAAGTATCACTGCTTTTGTCGTGGTGGGGAACCCCATGGTGGAATGAGAGGTGAAAGAAGGCGAGTCTATCGTTTCGTCAAGTGTGGGGTGAGCTTCCGGTAATCAGGCGTCCTGGAGTTCCCGGATCACTGGGTGTCTATGTTAAGCGGCGGCTTTTTGCAGTCCTCAAGCAACCTTACCCCTTTTGGGTTAATCGGCCTCGAGTTGAACGAGTCAGGTTTCTGTCGCGAAGTAGCAGAGATCTACATTCGTTGGTTTGACTACTCTCATGAATGTCAGGAAGGTAAGTTAAATGACTAGAATGCGGGGGTATTAAGCATATCTAGTTGTTGGCCCCGTGAAAGCTCACTCTTCACCTGGCCGTAGCCGAAAAGCTTGGCTTTTGGTTTACTCTCTGTCGATGATCTGCGGTTTGGGAATTTCTGGAAGGCGTGCTTTAGTACACAGGAAGAAGATGTACGGCGACTATATGCCTATATGCACAACTAGTCAACTTCAACTTTTCCCTCTTAGACCAGACATGGGACAGAGGTGGCTTTATTCACTTCTTGACCTGGTTGGACGTTCATGTGAGTGATCAAGACCTCCCTGCTTTTTGACTGTTACTGCAAACCTTATTAAAACGGACGTGATGTAGCAACAAAAGGCAGCACGACCCATTGAGCCAGACGGTCCGGTTAAAACAGATGGACTCCTGAGCCCATGTTTGAAACGGATCGTTGGCTCGAGGTCAAGGCAAAAAAGCCAAAATTCCCACTGCTACGTGTTTATTACTCAAAAGGTGCTGAAAACCGTGCTCATCCTTTTTAGAAGGACTCCGACTCTGCAAAATGGATTCAGCTTTTACCACTCAAGTCCGGGCTACACGCGAAACCGAGAGAAGACTCAATGATGTATTTTCTCTTGGGTCGTAATAAGAAAGCGTGCTTGGTATTGGTCTACGAAGATCGTTTCGTCGACCCTATGAAATGGATCAAGTAACAGGGATAGGGCGCACATACTGAAGCGATGTCGAATGGAAGCCTGTGCGCAAGCCCTAGGAACATGAATATACTTGGTTTTTGGTTGGGCGAGGATCTACAATTATCAATCTATATCAAGGTTGTACGGTATCGAAGCATCTTGGTTCACGGCTACGAGTTTTTGCCCCTCTGCCAATTAATGCCATATTCAAATCTTGTGAGGTCCAGCTTTGTTGGCGTCCCCGCGATGACCGCAGTATTTCGAGGCCACTATAACCGTTTCTGTTCCATGGAGGTACCCAGAAGTTGCATGGCGTCGTTCTTGGAGCTGGTGACCTCCCGCAGACGAGGAGGTGAAATCCAAAGTATCCCAATCCCTTATTGTTTCGTCCTCTGAACAGGATACCATACTCTTCCCATCTCGCGAGAATGCGACACATACAACGCCCCCAGCATGCCCATGCAATGGTCCAAACACCAGACGATGAGCGCCCACATCCCAGATCCGAACCGTTCTATCCCAAGAGCTCGAGGCGATGAAATGCTCGTCCGGTGAGAACGCAAGGCTATAAATCGATTGGGTTTGACCTTGAAATGGTCCCGCGACAAGCTCTCCCGTCTCTGCGTCCCAAACTCGGATCGGATCGTCAACACCCAACAAATTTTCCGCTCGCCGAGAATTTTACACAGTTGACGGCATTGGGGTGGTCTTGGACGTGGACTGGAAATAATCTGCCTGTCTGCATGCTCCACATCTTGATCGTCTTGTCATTAGACGACGAAATAGCTTTTGTTCCGTCTGGCGAAACGGTGACGCATGTTATCCAGCTCGAGTGATGGGCCGACGGACCAAAAAGATCTTCCGAAGTTTCTAAGTTCCAAATACGCGCACTCCCGTCGTACGAGCCTGATACCAAATGTTGACCAGTTGGCAGGAACTGGAGGGAAGCAACGCCACTCCTGTCTCCTTCTAACAGTTTATACATCGGCTCTCCCGTTTCCACGTTCCATATGCAGATTGTTTGATGGTCCGAACCCGAAGCGATCAACTTTCCGTCAGGAGAGAAAGCAACGGTATTGACCCAACTACTGTGTTTTCGAATAGGCTCCAAGATGTTTTGCCTGTAGCCACGTCCCAAACTCGGACGGTGTCGTCATCTGAACTCGATGCCAAAATCTTGCCACAAGGCGAAAATGCAACTCAAGTCACACCATCTCTGTGAGCGTCCGCCAGGTGGGTGATTGGAGAAACCTCTCTCATGCCCAAGTCCCACATCCTCACTGTCTCATCCCGCGGCGCCGATGCAACCTTCCCGTCTCTGGATAACGCAATCGACGCAGTTCCATTCGTATGGCTTCCTAATGGTCCAAATATCATCTCGCCTGTAGAAGGATCCCATATCCTCGCTGTCTCGTCGGGAGAGGCCAATACCAAGAACCTCCCATCGGCCAAGGACACGACTGATGTGACGGCGTCTGTATGACCATCTAACGGAGCACCAGCTTGATCCTCCGTTTCGACGTTCCAGATGAAGATGGACTCATCCTCAGACCTACTAGCTACAAACCGCCCATCGGGAGAAAATGCTACTGCATTTACTTGATTCCCGTGCCAATGGTCGGGTTTTCTGGAGGTGAGCCTGATGGCTCTGGAGTACTTGGGCAGGAAACGCTGAACAAGCTGAGATGGGGCGAAGGGGCGGGCGGAAATATAAATGTGCGGGGTGCTTTGTTCTATGGCGTAACCAAAGGCGGCGATGAAGCGAAGGGCGTCGTAGAAGAACGCCTTGAAAATCTCATCGTCATCAGCCTATAACAATCAGTAACGAAACCTTACAGACAGGTCGTCAAAAATACGCACATTTGACCAGTGAAGAACTGTCGTTAAGATCGGGGTCACCAGAGTCAACTCGTTCATTAAGCTCATGACTTCTAGCCAGCACAGCAATTGATCATAAAGCAGTTGCTTCACCGTCACCATAAGATTCGCATCGAAGGGCACACTTGACAGATGGTCAGCCCAATAGCGACAGCTAAACGATAGATGCATTGGGATTCCTTTCTCGATCTTTTCCTCGATATCGGGCACGTCTGCGTTCTTGAGAGTAGAAGTCTCGAGGTCGCATATGTTGAAACATAATTTTGCCGACATGGTCCGAAACCATGCATCTATGACGTTATGCTGTTGCTTGGCCATGTCGATGACGAAGGCTGCTGGACAGGTACCCGAGTACAAGAGGAAATCGACGAAGGATTGATGGGTAAAACGTAGAGTGTTCCCAGGATCCATAACAGAGCGAAGGCCCTTGCGAATGAAATCCAACATGGATGGTTGAATCCCCAGAAGGTCGATGCACTCAGTGCGACGGAGTGGTCGTTTAGCCAGAATCATGGCACCAACGAGTGTGTTGAACGCATCCAGCACCTCGGCGCTAGGGATTTAAAAGGAGGTTTCTAGAATACAGGAATACAAAAGCGCCAAGTCAGCCATCTCGAGGCTATGGTCCAGGATTTGCTTCAACTGCGTTTGCGGCTCACCGGAGTTGATGAACTCAGTCGAAGTCTTTGCCCAGATAAAGAGACCGGCAGCACGCGCTGTCAATTCATCGATAGCAGCTGGGCCGGGCGAGTCCTCCGGTAAATAATCTGGATAACCTGCTGCGATCTTACAGAAGCGGTGGAGGAAGAACGGGCGGATATCGCCGGATGCTTGTGAGATGACGGAGACACCAGAGGAAAGGTCAATGATAGGGCTAAAAGAAGAAAGAATGCTGGCGATATCGTCTTCCTCTCTACTTATGACGATGAGCTCGGACTTGGCAGGAAGTCGTGGCCATCATTTAGGTATTTCCAAAAGGTCTTCTCGGGCGTCGGACTGGCGACCCTGAAGGCCACCACATTCGTCTAGAGCATCAACCACGATGACAGGAAGACGGCCGGATGGAATATCGGTCGATTCTGACAAGGGCTCTTCAATGAGACTCCTGAACAAGGGAATTGACCTCAACTTCTTCATCTTCTAATCGCTCAACAATGCACCGCCTCGCGGAGGGGTATTGACGGGCTAGATCGTAAGCCACACACCACCATAAAGCGTTCGGTGTAGCTAGAGTAACCTTTGCACGATCAAATACAAAGACCTTTATGATCCGAGCTATTGGCGGGCGCGTAAACGGGAATCAATGCTCGATGCCAGGGTGGACTTTCCTACGCCAGGGTTGCCTCGGATCCAAAGCACGTTTTTGCTCTCGAAGTCGTTAGCCCAACTGTCGACGTCGGATAGAATGTCTTGTCGAGTTCCCTCCATGCACTCTGTCGCCAGAGGATTTGCTTCTACTCCCTTGGGACGGAGTTTCTTCAACGGTGCGTCGTCCTTGGCAGCATCTGATTCCGTGAATCAATGCGGGGGAGATACAAGAGGGTAGCTATTTACTCTGGATCTTGAGTAATAAATCTGTTTTCGCTCCAGCGTCAATTGCAACTCCTCTGTTGAACTGCCTCTGGAACACTTTGTAGCGCTTGTCGAGGTCTTGAACCTTCTCCTGAATGGAATGGGCTCAAAGGAAATTGGCTGACGCGACGTGAATAATATTCAAGAATGGCCCTTTCTGAAATAACACTCACCCGTTCCACTTCTACTCGTCAACAACAGAATGAAGTTTTGTGTCTCTTCAATCAGAGGATAGACCTCCTCTATTGTCTTCTTGAGCTGCTGTAAACAAGCGAAGTGCTCAACATCTTCAATATACCGCATTGTCCTGGCCATGTTATCAGCCAGCTCGAGAACGAGCTTGTCGGATTGATCTTGGGCATCGAGTTTCTGTGCCACCGATCTCAGCCTATTCATGTAACGCCGCCACGAGAACTCACCTAGTAGATGACGTTAACGCAACCTAACGCAGCTTTTGCGATAGGATACAGCCGGATGCTATTAGTACCAACTCCTCGCCAGCGATGAACTTGAACTAACCTCGCTGATGGCAGTCGACAACTCCAGCAGTGTCGTCAAAAAACTTCTCGCCTTTCCCAAATGGTCCAGTGCACTATTGAGCTCCTGTGATTTCTGTACCGTGACGTTCAAACTTGTTTGCAACGAGTAAGGTCACTGTACGCGCAGTTAACACTTGGAAAAGGCGTAAAGTGAACCTCAAACCGCAGCTATGCCAAGCCGCATCTTTGGGTCAGCATGGATTTGACATTCTACAGACAAGGTCAAAGATACGAAGAAAGAGACACAGATGAGGTTACCAATGTAGTGATCCTGTGTCACCGAATCCAAGAAGGATCGGATGGCTTCAAAAGGAACAACTAACCGTGCGAGGGTCTTATCCTTCACAAGTCGTCGCCGGCTGCGGAGTCGAAAGATCAACATGGAGTATTCCTGGAGATGTCTGCATGAATCGTTAACCAAGGAATACACGTAAACATGAACGACTCTGGACTTACAGGAAAGGGTTCAGTGACCATCGAAGTAGGTTACTGACTGCATTGTCCACGCTGGAGTCATTGTTGCAGAGCAACTTGGGGAAAGGCTTCCCGTCAACACTAAACTTGATGTATAACGCATTCTTGACAGGCTTAGCTGGCATTGCGGAGATTTTTGGGTGCTTCCTCTGAGTCTACTGGAGACAAAGACTAGCGATCTGAATAGTCTTCTATGCTGCCAACGTTTTGACATCCTTATCGCCATATGCTGCCAGGGATCGTGAGTCTCCTTTCGACGCTATCGGTTTCATTGCACGAGAAATTGATGCAGGATGTTACTGGTGGGAGTTTGTAGCTGTGAACAAAAGCGGTGACAATTTATGGCATCGGAACCGAATAGGAACCGACCAGAGAATGGCACGTTTGACTGTTATCAGTTACTTCATCCCCGGTGGTTAGCTGCGGCCATCCTGGTGTGTTTGGGTGTAATGCAAGTATAAGACACAGACATAGTAATCTAATAATCTAAAAGTGGAAATGGCGTAGCATGATGCAGGTCATATCTGAGGCACCAGGCGTGCCTGTAATGCATCCCGATATCAGTAGTGTTTAATACACTCGCTGCCACAAGGTTCATAAGTAAGGACATAGTGGAATTACATTTGACCATGCCAGCAAGCCCAACCCACGCCCTCAATTGGATCGTTACGAACACACCAGAGTGAATACTACACATTGAGCCCAAGTCGCAGTGAGTATGCAACCAGTATACCAATTGCCTCATTGCTTGTGAAAATCCAACCACGCTCCCACTCCATCCATCCGAATATATACTGGCTATCCAGTGGACGAGACGTCAGCTCCAGAAGAAATCCCACAGTCAAAATTGATTGCGATGGATGGCGTTTCCGTGAATGCGAACGTCCCTCTCAGTGACGCAGGCATATGTATCTTACACTAACAAGGACTGCATGGGGCGTATTCGTACCTGCCTGGAATTGAACAGTTCTGTTGCTGACTACACTAGAAACCAATTGCTTTACTACGATATCCTTAGTTCAGTTCCACTAGGGTATAATACTTGTTAATGCTTTATGCCCCATCAGCTGGAAGACCCTTGACGTAGTGGACCGTGCTATCAGTAAAGTTAACCCCCCTTTCTTATTTGCTTCCGAAGCCATTTTCTCGGAAATTGGCCATACCCGAAAAGAGGTGCAGGACAAACAGAGAGCATTGCCATGCGAAAGTCATCAGTCAGCTACGGCAACCGTGATACATGGAGTGGGTTAAGTAAAACCTTCACTCGTTAGACGTTCGATATTCAAAGAGTAACCAGACTTTCGATTGGATCCTTTTAGGACCCACAAGCGGCGCTTGTATAAGTCCGAAACAGTGTGTATACAAAAAGGAAAATAGATGTTGGAAATTGCAACCAATTTGGGGTGAGTTATGCCCTCTACCTTACACCAGGTGGCCTTGGTTGAAACGAACCGCACCAGCTTTGGGGTAAAGAATGTTCTCAGTACCAGTGGAATTAGACTCGATCATCAACAATAGCGCTGAGCGTGCAATGATGATGAACAAACGCATGTAAGCATGCAAATAGCGGAGAACCTATATTATGGCTATGAGGTCAAGCCCGAAAAGAATCTCTTGTGTCGCGATTGGATATAAAACCAAGTACACTGGTAAAACCATGATCACGTACATAGGAAGTAAATGCGCAACGGGGTCTTGCGAAGAGAACCTACGTCGCTGGTGTAGGAGTCCGAGAGTCGCGAATGCTCGTTCGTTAAATACCTGGCACCAGTGTTTTTTTTTTTTTTTTTTTTTTTTTTTTTTTTTTTAATCAACAGTTTATTACCGGCAACTACCTACTACATTTTCGGAAAAGTGCTCGAGAAGAGTCTACTCGACCTAGAACATTCCTCGAGCTTCTAGATCTTCGTCGTACATTCACAGTCTGCCCCTCATCATAGGCGGTATTTTGGTGTGTTCAATGCGGCGAAAACATCTGCGACGAAAGGCACAGTAGCGAGCTGTGAATCTGATTAAAGGTGACATGCGGATTCACACATTTGCGTCCTGGAGCCTGTCAATGAAACTCTCATTTGAAGCTCAAGTTACGGAGAGATCGAGGCAAATGTACCCCGCCAAAATTATCACCTGGGTCCTCTGTGTTTGATGTTTATCAGAGCACTTCGACCAGTTCAAGGTCGACATCACCTGTAGGTTGCGTAGCAATTCGGACTACATATCCTCGAAGCATTTGATAACGCCGCACCTCCTCCTTCCCAAGCTCCCATTATATTGTAGTAGTATGAAAAGGAAGAAGAAATAGAGGCGATTCTTCTTGTTGGGAGTGCCTTTGAATATGTTCCTCTTCTATTTTTTTTTAAAGCTATGTCGTGATTTCGTGCTCCTACATCACCCTGTGGGCTCGTCCAACCTAGACTCCGGGTAAGGCGTGACCGTGTGCATGGACGTTGGGGGGTAGGATCATTAACACTTTGATGCGATTATATCCGAGAAGTGTGGCCAGGTGCAGGTCCTCGCAGGTCGAGACTCGTAATAGCGGGTCAATGATGGACAGGACCAGACTCGGGAAAATGAGTCTAGACTTCCGGGTCTTTTAGCTGGGATATCCCAGTAGCCATATGAGAAGACGCGAGAAATGGGGACCCGGAGGGTTCGCGAAGCTCATTAGGGGGTGGTTGATTTTCACCAGTACATTCGATTTTCACCCGTGGGACAAAGGAACAAGGCTCGCGTACATGTCCAGAAGATCGTTCAATGGTCATCGACACTACTGAAATATCGTTACAGCTTGTTGATGGCCGCTTATTGGTGTTCAGATACCTGCATTCAAGTAGCATGAGTGGTAGGGGGCGACGACGAGGGATGCTAAAGAACAACCGTGTGTGTCGGAACGAAACGGCCCAGTGTAGTATGGACGCTAGACTCCGTCGAGGACTAGATTTTGGATTGAAAGACGCATCATGCGATGTAGAAACCAGTTCGGAACAGCAGGTTTAACATACTGAACAGATACTTGATTTGATGGCGGAACCGACCTTGTTCCTGGAAATGGGTGATATCGGACATTAGGGTCGTTATTTTTGGGTATGCCGCGACGCAGAGGACGGAAGTTGCCGAGTTGAGTCTAGACCTGCCTAGACCCAACTAGACTCTTGCCAAAAAAAGTGGAGGGAGTGGTTGGGCAGGAGGTGGAATGCTGGTGGGATGCCAATGTTCTGGATTTTGCTAAGAATTGCAGAGTTGGAAGAAACATGGTGCGATGTTGTTGAAGTACGGAACGGAAGGCGCGACAAGGTTTAATCGAGTTGAGCGGGAAAGGGGCGCGGGAGAAAGAATATGAGGGTGGGAAAGATTGAGCAGAAGGGGGTGTGAGCGGAAATGAAGGAGAGTTATGGGTTGCTTCAAACGATTTGTTTATTATTTTAAGAGATGGAAAACGTCGGACAAGGATCGTCTGGGCCATCTCATTTCCTCCATCCAAATCAGCACCCTCACATTCTCAGCCAAGCCCACTACTCCAACTCGACAGACAACTCTTCTTGGCACACAAAACACGAATCACCTCTTCCATCCATGAACCACTCCAAGGACTCTTCCTCCGCCACCCACGATGACCCCATGCCATCCACCAGTGACTTTGTCAAGAAGCTCTACAAGTGCGTTTGCGTCATCTCCTTTTCTTCTTGTCTACATCTCCCTTCACAGGATGCTCGAGGACCCCTCCTTCCAGTCAGTCGTCTCATGGGGTCCCCACGGTGACTGCTTTGTCGTAAAAGTATGTCCTATCCCCTGATCCTCGCTTTTCGCTCACCCGTCACTGCCAAGGACATGAACGAGTTCACCAAATCCATCCTCCCACGAATGTTCAAACACTCCAACTTTGCTTCCTTTGTTCGCCAGCTGAACAAATACGACTTCCACAAGGTCAAAAACACCGATGACAACCAATTCGGAGAACACGTAGGCCTCGCCTGCCAACTCAGTTATCATCCCCTAATGCCGAAAGTAGAGCTGGACATTCCGCCATCCTGATTTCCACGCCGACCGTCGCGATGCATTAGAAAACATCAAGCGCAAGGTGCCTGCACAACGCAAGGCAGCACAGGCTGCTGCTGCTGCTGCTGCCGCCCAAGCCCAGGCACAAGCCTCTGCTGCACTCGCTGCATTTCCCTCCCTCGCTTCTCAATCCACCATTCTTCCAAACTCCACCACTCCTTTGCAGACGCAGAGTCAGATACAAATCGACCAACTACAACACGAGATCCGGCGCCTAAAAGAAGAAGGCGAGGATCTCAGAACTCGTCTACGGGCTCTTGAGCGCAACTACGAGAGCGTCCTTGTCGAAATGGTCGGTTTCCAACGAGGTATGGCTCAGCAAGACGGTCTGATGCAAAACCTGATCGCCTACTTTCTGGGCAGCGAGAGTGGTAAGTATTCCTCTGCTCCTCCCTCTACTTTCTAGTTGTCTTTTGGTTTATGGACAATATTCCTTCTCATGCCTTTGGCTTGGTGTTATTCTGCTCACAGGGCGAAATGTTGGTCAATGATAGACGTGCATATTTTCCCGCTGCTTTTCTGCTTTGTGTTTTCTTTCACTCATTTCGACAAATTAATACCCACCGACACCCAACTCGTATCTGTTCTATTTTCATGCCTGTTCCGAGGATGGATGACGTCTCTGTTGTCTTTCCTACTTTGTTCGGGTACATCAGGAGTCCAGACCACATAATTCCAGACCTGATCTGTTTTCCAATCATTGATGGCAACTCGGCACAATGTCGCGTCATTTGCTTTGGTCTGTGCGCCTGGGATTGCGTCTCCTAGTGCCCCTCGTGATTCTGTTTTCGACTATCTTCAAGGGCCTAGCCCCGCCTCGACTGGTCGCGAGCTTCCCATTCATTCCCTTGACATTTGATCTCCCTTCCATTTCCTTAGAAACCCTTCGTTTTTGCAGTTTTACGCTTTCCACCCTGTCCTCAGATACATTTCCCGGGGTATGCAGTGTTTAAACCTTGCTTAACGCCACATTTCCCCTTCTTTCTTAGGAAAACTCAAGAACACGAACCCATCGTCATTGCTCAACCCACAATCGACTCCTTCTGCCTCTATCCTTCCTACCGCATCACTAAACTTCCCACTATCGTCACAACAGCGACAACCACAATCGCAACCCCAGGCTTCGACGTCCCAGTCCCAGCAACCTAGCGATTCGAATATTTTCACGTCTGTCAACCGCTTTTTGAATTCTAATAATGCATCTTCTGGTGGGAATGGCGCTCGTGTAGGGTCAGGAGCGGGGTATGAGTCCTCTGTGGAGGTTGCTCGTGCTTCGTTGATGCAAATGAGCGAAATCAATCGACGTGCGGATGGCTGGAGTAACAGTGATGGATGGAACGGTGATGCTCAGTCGCAAGCGCAAGGGTCGTCCACCCAAGGCTCATTATTCCCCAGTGGGACTATCAATAGCACGACGCGCGCCGAAGCACTTGCGAAGGTTGAAGAAATTTATCGTGGGCGTGTAGCTAATAGTGCTATCAAAGAGAGTGTTGGTGCCACCCAGCAATGGAGTAGCCTTGAGCAGCAAAGGCAAGAGAGCGCTGTGGAGGAGTATGCTGACGATGCGTCGCGGCAGTCGCAGCAACAACCGACCCAGCAAACGGGAACGTCTAATTCACTTTGGAATGCGTCTGGCTTGAATGAAGATCCGTCCAAGGCGACGATGCGTGAGGGACTTCAGGTGTATACTGTTGGTCAGCTCGTTCCTCGGAGTGTTACGGATGGGATGAATAACTGGGGTTATGAACCGGCGGTCACTTTGAGCACTGGGTATGCTGGACCTTCTGGGTCGGATGAGAGTCGAAGGTTTGACAAGGTAGCGGAAGCGCAGGATGGTGCGGGTCACCAATGTGTTGGGAAATCCTTGGACACGGATGAGGGAGAGGAGGAACGGGTTATGGGTTCGCCTATGAATGACTCGTTCCCAGGTCAGCCGCCGCCGCCGCCGGATTCTACATCAACTTCAGTCGGTGGCGCCTCGAATTCTGGTACTACCATCGTTCCCGCGAAAGCTTCGTCTACGACTCCAGCTGCTAAAAGCAAGAAGCTGCGCGTGAGGAGGTCGACGTTTGTTCCTGATTGGGCTGTCCCCCCACGTGTACTGCTCGTGGATGATGATATTGTCAGTCGGAAGCTTGGGAGCAAGTTTTTGCAGGTGTTTGGGTGTACGATTGATGTTGCTGTTGATGGTGTGAGTGCGGTGAATAAGATGAATTTGGAGAAGTATGATTTGGTGTTGATGGTATGTTCTTTTCCTTTTTTTTTTTTTTTTTTTCTTTTGTGATTGGGTCTAGAACTGATTTGTCTAAATTAGGATATTGTTATGCCCAAGTTGGATGGGGTCTCGGCGACATCGATGATTCGCCAGTTTGACCACTTGACGCCTATCATTTCGATGACGAGTAATTCGAAGCCTAGCGAGATTATGACTTATTATTCTTCTGGTATGTTCCGAACAGCTGCTTGCCGTTCTCCCTGTTCTTATCCGTGTTACAGGGATGAATGATATCTTGCCCAAGCCGTTCACGCAGGATGGCCTCTTTGGCATGCTCGAGGTATGATTAACATCGCACCTTGTCAACGATGCGCGGCTAACCTTGGGCCAGAAACATCTCATGCACTTGAAGGCGATCCAACATATGAACAAGGTTTCACGTTCTATCGGCCTCCCGCCTTTATCTGATTCGCAGTTCGAACCAGCCGTCACAACAAGTGGTACAGCAGCAGGAGCGTCTCTCACCTCGTCGAAAACCCGACCTCAGAACCTCTTACTTGCTCCATCTTCATCATCTTCGCTTTCGGATACCTCCTCACCACAGTCCAACGCCGTTACTTCACCTACTACTGCCACCTCTGGAGGTGTTCCGTCTTATTCGGCTACGAATAGTGGTGCTTATGGTGGTTCGTACACTGGTTATGCGAACCAACAGCCGCAGGGGATGGATGAGGATGAGGAGCGGGTTAATTCGCTTTCGAGTATGGGTTTGACGGATGAGCAGTATAATGTGATATTGCAGAATATTATTAACGGGCAGGGTTTTGTGAATGGGATGGTTGATAGTGGTGGGGCGGTGGCGTCGCCGGGTGGTTCGCCGAGCTCGGGTCAGCAGTCGCAGATGGGTGGGATGAATGGGTCGATGGGGATGATGGGGATAAGTATGGATGTTGGGATGGGTTTGGGTTTGGGTGGTGGTGCCGTGGGTGTTGGGGGTGTGGGTGTGGGTGTGGTTGGTGAGAAGCGGGGGTACGAGGAGGCTGGGCTGTCTGGGTCTGGGTCGAGTGTGAGGGAGAAGAGGAGCCGGTTCGAGGTCGTTGATTGATTGATTGAGAGGTTTTTTTTTTTTTGGTCCGATGTTTCTGTTGTGATCTTCTGGCTAATTTTTCGGAACGCATTTTTGAACTGAGGGATCTGGGACTTGTTTTGTGCTTTTTTCCCCCTTTTTTATGTTTCTGTTCGTGTGCTGCTGTCGTCTATCAATGTATGTGTAATCTATGGCTTTTTTTTTCATTTCTGCTCGGCTTGTTATCCATCTTTTTTATGCCCTTTATTCCCCCCACTCCATCCCTACTTGTTTACCATTTTTCATTAAATGATTTTCCGCTTCATCTCGGACTTTTTACATTTGTAACTGTATGCATGTTTTTTATGTTGACACCCCGCACTGAAACACGAATTTTTTCGTAATCTTTATTTTGGGCTTGTAGGACGGGATTGTTACTTGAGGAATTGAATGAGGGGAATGATGGTGGCTTACTTTGGGTACTGACAAGTGTGTCCTTGGATCAATACCCTGTTGACATAAGGTAAAGTCCACTGGCGGCGACGTCATTGCCTGAATCAAATTCAGTCCATCCGTCACCATGGCCGAGGCGCGGACACAGCAGTATGTCGCCGAGGTCGTTAACGCCAACGACGCTGCCCCCGTCCGGTGCCCTCTGTCTACCTCTCTTTCGAGTCGGACGGCTGGGGGTACATCGTCCTGGAATACATCGACGGGGTAACCTGTAGCAATGCAGATGCTACCCTCGTCGCTGCCGCCTTGCAGTTTCTCGTCACTATCACGGGCCCGACCTTAGAGCCCGGCCCCATCGGAGGAGGCCCGATCTGCCACGACTTTTTCTACGGTGGCGAGTCATCAGTGGTCTACAGTTCCGCCGAATTGCTCAGAAACACATCAACGGCGTGAGTGTTCTCCTTCATCCCATCCTTCTCCCTCTTACACTTTCACCAATGATTCCTAAATAATAACTTTCTTGGCACAGATACTGGAGCACACAGGGCGGCCCGATCGTGTCAGCTTCAGTTCCGAGGTTGAGAAGCACGGTCTATATCTCTGTCCGTTGGACATGAACATTAGCAACTTTATGAAAGACCGAACAAACAAGATTGTGGCGCTCGATTTCGGCGCGTCTTGTTTCCTGCGTGTCTGCTTCTTCGACTTCGCGCTGAGCCATCACGATCCCTTCACCCAGATCCTCCGCCGCCTGATCAAACGCCCCAAGTCGAAGCAGCTAAATGGGTTGATGGCGGCTTCCCAATCCCTGGTCCTGTTCGGGACGAACAATATCCGTGAGCATATCTCCTATGCTCCTTCTTTTCCTTTGCCCGGAGGTTGAAATTCACTGTGTACTGCACAGGTCTCCCGTCCGAGCTCAAGAAAATGGCCAAGTAGGTATCGCGCAGGAGTCGTCACTTGGTTTCGCACCCTACAGCGGCCTATCACAGCGTGCAGAACAGGTTTTTGATTCTCTTTTGTTTCCACTGGTCAGATCTCGGATGTTAGACCTTGCCTTCGATTTTCCGCATCCCTCATCCCAAACCAAATGAGCATTTTCAAGAGTGTACTGCCAAAAAAGCTCTCGTTCCTGACGTGCGAGAGGAGTCTTTGGCGAGTAGCTAAAATAATGCTTACGTAGGCACCTTTATGTTGAGCTACCACATGCGTGTGCCGAGGCCAGCACAGCAGCTGTACGCATCTTAAATCAGATCCCAAAAACATTACGCTGTAAGATTTGCCACAACTTGCAGACATTAGATGGCGTGGATTTTTTTTCGGAACGCGCTTTTGAACTGAGAGATCTGGGTCTTTTTTTGTGCTGTGTTTTTTTTTTCCCCCTTTTTTATGCATCTGTTTGTGTGCTGTCTATCAATGTATGTGTAATCTATTTCTGCACTCTCTTTTTTCTGCCCTTTATTCCCCCTTCCGCCCCTGCATGCTTACCATTTTCATTAAATGATATGTTTCTGCTTCGTATCGGACTTTACATTGTAACTGTATGCATGTTTTTATGTTGACCTCCCGCACTGAAACACGAAATTTTCGTACTCTTTATTTTGGGCTTGTAGGACGGATTGCTGCTTGGGATGATGGTGGCTTATTTTGGGTACATATCAATACCCTGTTGACATAGGGTGACGCACTCGGCGTATAACCATCCTGGAAGTCAAGCGACTTTCACTCTGTACGTCCTGTTGTCTGTAGGTGATCTTTGAATCGCGTGTGGTTTCTCGTCAATCCGGAGTCTTTTGGTTAAGCTACAGAACATACAACGCTACTGAGCGTTACAGGTATAGCCGTGGTAGCCGATCAACTACCCAAGATTCGAGTTTTTCCCCCTGGTGAGGACTATCTTGTTCCGGATGTGCACTTCTCCCTCCGGCAATCCCTTGATTGTGTACCGACATTTAAAACGTCCGTTGCGGGGCTAGCGTACATGTAGACAGAGAAGGTGTCAGACTCAACTTTCTGGTGAACCATGCTCATTTACGAAGGAATGTATGTGGATCTGCCAACACATAGCTCAATCTCACGTTCATGAGGGGGCGCAAATCAACCGGTTTAATATCTCCAAAATGGCTCGTGAGAATTAAATGCTATACCGGCTCGCGACTCGAGTCGAAAAACGCGTTTTCCATGTTTTCACTTGCGTTTTTGGCATTTTTGATGCATCATAAATGTCGTACCACGTCGACAGACCCAGAACCATTAGCTGAGGAGGATTTAGACTGTCCAGAAATGTTTCGCTTGGGAGTTTTTTGTGGAAGTGGAATTGGAAGGAAAGTAGAAGAGCTGGGTTGTTTTGCATGTCTTTTGGCAAGGTTTTCTAACGCAATAACCGCTTGTTGAATTTCTGTAACTTTCGGGGATCAGAATTCCTTTATCGAAAGGAGTCGATTGCACATACATAGTTTTTAGATTTTCTGAAAAATTCTCAGACTCAACCACCTTACCTTGAATGAAAGTTTTTTGATTTTGAGGTCAACGGCTCATTAGTTTTTGTATTATATATCATTCAGAAGCCCTTGATGAGATCTATCGATTGAACGGGTTTCGTGACACTTGGAACAACTCGGAAAATTTAGCGGACACTACTTGCCAGCGACTGTACCTCTTGCATTGTTCCAGGGAAGGATGTGATGGCACTTAATTGAAGACGTATCCGTGGTGTTTCATCTAACCTCTTCGGCCTCTTCGTAAATATGTTGCAGGTTTCCAGACATTTTGGTTCCATCACCGTTACTCCACTGCTTGTATTGTCAAAGGCCGTCTGAATACGGTGTGTGTAAATTAGGTGACGTGTTAGATACGTTCTTACATGGATCTGGAATCCAATGTATCATTGTGGCGTTTGACACTGATTTATGAGAGGACTACATAATGCAAAAAAGTCTCACAGCCTTGACAGGTCCACCGCTCTGAGCTATAATACTTGTTTTGGTTTCTGGGTGAGGTGACTGACTTCGAGTTGATGAAGCCCAATTTCTAGCTTTTCGCCCGAATTTGGCAGCAAATGTTCCTTGTCTACCGTGCGGAACCTCCAAATGCATCTCTGCAAATTCTGGAGAGTCCTTCGAACACGTTCGGTGAGGTGGTCCATTCAGCAGTATTTAGACATTGGAAAACTTTGTTCATTGGCAAAGGTGAGGTTTCATGCAAAACAAAGCTACGTCCTATGCACACTGAAAAGGGTCAGACACAATCATGTCATACAAAGACTAGCTTTCAAAACCCACATCCCACCGTATAATCATTTTAGCCTAATTACCAACCCCACCTCCTGGATGATCACTTCTCCTGAAACCGTGCGCTTAGAGCAGCTCTGTTGTCAGGAAGGACGACTGTGCGTCAACAATTCTCGTTCTCAGCCATGTCGACGCGGCAACCACGCTGTTAGGCTAGGCCACCTATACCCGTAGTAGTGCCTCCCTCCCGAGTTATTGTCTACTCGATCAAATCTCAGTAGCCAAGCTCATTCCATTTACTTTATCGACCTCCCAAACTCAAATTGCACATGCAGGCACCTCCCAGATATTTTTACCATAGACGGACGACCTGTAACAGGATCACAAAACATCTTCGAATTCTGCCGCCACCTTCTGTCGCCCAGGTGCTGATCCTTGCTAAGCAACTTCAACAAGTCGCCCGATGTGGCGTTTGAGCGCCAAAAGAGGAATCAAACGTCTATCAACCCGAGGTTAGAACTGTTGTCCTCGGCCTCTTCCGATCGAGTCCTCGCAATTCCTCTGAAGAACCTCCAAGCGAGCCGTGAAGCATCTCAACGATATAGTATTCAGAAACAGTGCCTTGTCCCATATGCTAAGTTAATTAGCCACAAATTTTCATCCGCCGCATACTCTGATTTTACAAAGACTTGGCAGAGCTTCGTCGCGTCCGCGTCCTTCAAGACCTCCGAATTATCTTGAAAGGCACTGGCTGCTTTCCTTGTCTTCAGCTCTGTTTCCAGTTCCTTCGGAAAGAATCTGATAGGTGATATCCGGCTTCCGAGTTGTCTCCTTGTACCATGTCGTGTCCTCCCTCAACTTACGGGCTTCGCGGGGGTCAGACATTACGCCCTTGATTGATTCGGCCTCTCACACATGCAACATGTTACCGCCCCCCGGCGTCCAAATTCCTATTGCGCGTGCTAAATCAGCCACTGCACTTTTTCCTGCTCATGTCAAGTTTCATTGCCCGGTGAAGAGGTGTCTGGTACCGCAAATACTACTGCAAGGTAATAACAATCCTGCTGGGACTCGCTCGGACACGATCATTCGCTCATCCGACCTGCGGGGGTTCGGGGTACACAAGTGTTATGCGCACCAGTATGGAACGCACTTCTATCCCTGAAATAGGCGATGAGAAAGCACCCATGTGAAACCTTGTTTAACACCTCAATGTGTTTTTGCATTGCCTTCTTCGACGAAGATGCCTCCAGTGAGCATTTCGTGGTCCCCAGAGTCGGCTCCCTCTAGCACCCGAACTTGCCAATTGCTTGTGGTATCTCGTCAAATCGTTCTGTCATGTAGTTTCGTTCATTGGTGCAACTGGAAACAGTACAAAACTCGGGTATGGGACGTGATGCATCTCGGAGATTCGTGTGTCCGACTTCGCCAACTCAATTTTTTCTTTCTGCGCAACGTGCATGTCCAATGTTCTCTACGATCCTACCTGATCGCGTTTCTACCGCAGCTGATTGATGTGGCCGGGTGAATGAATGGTACGGTATTATCAAGGATTATAGAAGGCGTTGGAGGTACACATCAAGTCTGATGTACAGCGAGAACGTCATGTTTGGAACGACAGCGGCTGTTAAGCTGCCAACGCTTGCAATTGAATGACATCTTCGCTGGATCTCCGAGCATGAAGCCATGAGGCTTGGAGTCTGAAGATGAACATAGTCGAGTCCTGCTCTAGTTAGCTTTACAAGGGCTGTGGGGGGCATCTCGGGCAACACGGGAGGAAGTGGTGGGGCAAGATTAGAAGGGGTAATAGGCACCAAGCGGTTGTTTTCGTTCAATGCTGCTCTTTCTGGTAGTTGGACATTCATACGTGCAACTGGCTCATGCGTCGAGATCCCTCAAGGCTGTTCGGGGATACTTTAGGCAGCATAAGTTCTGGTGAAGTGGAACTGTCGGGTGGTATTGCTGGAGGATTGATAAAGTGGAACTTCCTCACTATAAGATAAGCTGCAGGTTGACACGGTGAAATGTTTGTGAGAGAAGCTTCCAGAGGACTGATTGCATCTGGAGGCGACGGAGTGTTCGACGGTAATCAAGGTAGAAAAAAGCGGATCCATACATCCGGACTTGGTGTATTATATGATGGTTACTGAACAGAATGTCTACCTCCCGAAAAGGATCTAAAGTCGCGGATGTGTGGTGTAGCCTCATGCAGCTTTTGCCTGTTCCTCAGCCAAGGTGATCTGTCGAAAGAGTAAGTAACATTCTCCTCTGGCAGTGATTTCAGCACCACGTACCTGTGGGCCGCCCTTTCCGTTCTCCCATTGTTGATACCTCAAAAGGGTGAGTCCTCGCTTCTCAGCAGCCAGACGTTGCTCCTCTTTGAGGGAGGCACGGACAGCACGTGCGGTGATTTGCGCGTACTTGTTGTAGCTAAAGCATTTGTGAGCATAGGTGTGTGTGAGGAGAGGTGGAACACATACGTGAAGACGCTTCGCCAGGCGCTGCTCATGACGATATGTGGTATTGGTAGGGTATGTTTTTTTGCTGGTGTTGGACAGCAGACAAGGCGAGTTCCGGAGTAGTCCGCTCACCCACGTGAGCTGTACCGTGAGAATGATGGGTATGATGACGTAACCGCATTGCCCTGTGTCGAGGGCTTGACAATTAGGCATCACATCGTTCACACTCCTCAGTGCCCATCCACAAGCCATGTCGAGCATTACATGGCATTATGTTCTCAAATTTATCATTACTGGAGACGCTGCTGTTGGAAAGTCATCACTTCTTGTCCGCCTCACCGACCAGAGGTTCCTTGCAAACCCGGATCCGACCTTAGGGGTTGAGTTTGGATCCAAGCTTATTGCCATTCCCGACCAAGACAAAATTGTCAAGCTACAGTGCTGGGATACTGCAGGAACAGAATCGTTTAGATCTATCACCCGCTCGTACTACCGAGGTGCAGCGGGATGTCTCCTTGTGTATGATGTAACCAACCGGAAAAGTATGTCATTGATCCCATTACCACACATCGATCAAGCACCAATGGATTCGTACAGGTTTCACGAATACCAAGTCGTGGCTCATGGACGTGCGAGAACATGCTGACCCACACCTCACATGCATACTTGTCGGTAACAAAGTCGACCTTTGCGACGAGACCCAAGGTGGTATGTCCTTACCATACTAATGTATCGGAGCAGTAGACTCAGTTCCATAGTCCCTTCAAAGCCTCGTCAGGTGTCGACGGAAGAGGCCGCAGAATTTGCTCGGCAGGAAGGTCTCTTGTTCGTGGAAGCTAGCGCAAAGTCCGGCGTAAACGTTGAGCTCGCGTTTGTGGAGGCTGCAAAGGACATATTGGGGAAAATCAGGAATGGCGTTTTTGATGACTCTAGAGCGAGTTATCTCTACTTTACCTCTTGATAATCGTGCTCATCGACCTACCCTACAGTCACCTGGTGTCAAACTCTCAAACCATGTCAATCCCAATAGCCTCACTCTCGAACAAACCTCATCAAAGAATGCATGTTGTTCATGACTCCGCTCTTATAAATATGGACCAACCATACCATGCGTCAATGCTTCGGTGTCCGGTCATTTCTCATCCTTTCTTCTAGAATATCAGCCATCTCTGTGATTGCCCCATTGACCCTCTGTCATTGGTGTCTCGACTCGTGGAACCATGAAGTTCGATTGATGACCATTTCAACGGATACAGGGTACTCTGTTACCTGATGCTCCCGGTCGCATGCACCTGGACCACACATGCGCAGACCTTCGCGGCGGATACTCTCATTGTCTTGTTATCTCTACATAATTAGAACGGATACACTCGGTTTCATCGACAGCGATCTTTCGCCAAAAGTCGTGTCTAAGGAATCAAAATGTTGATGGTTCGAATGCTAAACTGCTTAAAATACCGCAGGGTCAACAATCACCTGCATTCAATGTCGGCCGTGTAGTGCGTGGAGCATTTGCAGGTGTCCAAGTAACCTATGTCAGCATTCATATATCTATGCCATCACACTACATAGAATTGAGGAAAGATATGGATTGTTCTTTACAACTGGCGTTCACAACACAGAGATTTATCTCGCTCCCAGCTACTGTATCTATCTCATGGGGATGATCATCACCCTTAGCCTCGAGTCCGCACCACACGGAGAGTTGATAATTATTATCTCCGGTTGGTCTGTGCGGCGCCACCTTTGCCATAAGTTATGCCTTCTGTTGTTTCTGATTCTTCTACTGCTGAAGCCAGCTTTAGAGAATCTTTGTTTCACAAGTGTTCCGCATCAAACATGCGTCCCAGTTGACCGCACACCAGTTGAATAGATCACTACTTTTATTTATAACTGAAGCGGTGTCGTCATGAGGTGGTGACCGGCGTGTCCAATCGATACCCTGTTGGTTAAAAATGTCATTCCCGACAGGCTTTCAGAGTTTCGTGGTGACGCCTAGCTTCCAGGTGGTTTGAACAGCCTGTGCCTCTCAAGTCTTCCTTTGCAAGTCTTGTATACTTCGTAAGCAACGAAACCATCAGTCGCTCTGCCATATCAGCTGTAAATGATAAACCTTCATCAAATCTCCTCGGTGGCTGGCCGAAGTGACGGCATTGGTTATATCCATACAGACAGGTTCCTCGTAAATTTAACTTTTGGCCGGTAAATACATCGATCTAGGAGGCGGCCCGTTAGATCCTTGCTTCGGAAGCTGTGACATCTTGATAGCTGAACGCATCAGTACACGACCTCATCATTGATCTCAAGAAGCCTACGTACAAGTCGATGAGCAAATCATACTCCGCAAGCGCTAGGTTTCCCAAGGGCATGGTAAAACCAGTTGGGGGACAAGAGCTCACCTGCTCTCCGTCTAATCCAACGACCTACACTTCTAGAGGTCTACAGAAATGTCCAACGCGTCTCTGGTGCAACATTTATGATTTTGCTCGGTGGTAATTTACAGGGGAAGCTCCCGTTATTTTGAAAGGTAGGTTGACTTACCAAGATCTGAGGTAGGACCTCAGTCCCCATTTGATACATTGGCTGAGAATCATGCGCCAAGTGGTCATCTGAACTCGTCACCAGGACTTCTTGGTTCTACGGGATCCGCCACAGGGAGGGGGAATGAACCAAGAACCCCGTCCCAAATGCCCCCCCACCCCGTGGTGGGGATCAAGCAAAAAAATTTCTTTGTGTTTTAGAAGACCCAGGGCCAAACTCACACCCCCCAGGAGACCCGACTTCAACGAAAATCACCTCGGGCTTCCCGTCCAGTCAGATAACATCTGATATCCGATTTCACCGCCTCCTCCCCCCCCCTAATACCCAAACTACATGTTGTAGATGAGCGGTTAGAACGACATGCTCCGGAACGCCCGTTCGTCAAACTGTCCGTCGTACATATCTCCCCGTGTAAAATAATAATAAGCTTGTCGTAGGCTTGCCATAGACACTTGACACCGCCATGGAAGACAACACAAGATCTTTTTTATCGCCGAGGGGAAGGGGCAGAGAATTTTGTCTTTTCCCGCCTGGCTGCGGATGAGGCGGTACGAGGTATTTTGCAGGATGGAGACTCCGTCGAGTGTTACCATTCATGGCAGACAGCTGCCCCTGTGTTTCAGATGATATGCAATTAGGAGTCAGGTTAAGATGGTCTTTCAAGGCACGGGATGAGGGCGGAGGACAGGTTCATATATCAAATTACTGGCATTGTGCGTTGACGGACGCATGAACGGGCCAGCGCCACATGACCTTCACTTTTTCATTTCGTGAAGGGTCTCAAGTCGGAGCTGCCCTTAATCGCGTCATCTAGGTGGTGAAACATTTCTTAGGGCGGGTGATTTTTTTCTGAATGTAAGACCTAGATGACAATAAGTGTAATGCATACTGAGAAAGGGTCTTGTGTTGGGGAGCGGGGAACTTCGGTCTGATTATAGCCACTGTCTTCGTGGTTGGAATGAGTAGTGTCTATTAATCAAAAATCGATCAACAAGCAAGCAATTATGAGATGAAAAAAAAAAGACTAAGGTGGGCCAAAGTTGAAAATGGGGGGTATAATGTGGTATCAAATTTGGTAGTAAAAAAAAAGTGTGAAGGACAGAATTATTTAATATACAATAAAATACTCTCGTAATCGAAAACTTCAATCTCGAAAGCGTAAGCATGAGAAAAATGCGTTAATATCAAAAGTTTCGAAAGGGATGAATGGGCGTGTCGAAAGGTGTGTGTGTGTGTGTGTCGACATACCAAAGCCGAGGGAATTCGTGACACGAGGTGATTGGAGTGGGTGAAGGTTGGCCCATTCACACAGAGAATCAGATCTCCTAACCACGCCAACAAACAATACATCGAAGAAGATGCAACCTTAAGGCTGATGGGGAAGGATTAGAGAAATAAAAGTCCGCTTCAAGGGGAGAACGAAAGAAAGTCGGATCTATCCTTCCATTCCCGTAGTAACGGGGTAGGTGGGCTCAAGGCCTACCTAAGTGATAAGAAGATGGCCGGCTGAGGCTGAGCGAGTAAATCAAAGGCAGGTAGGGGGGGGGGGGGTTGGGGGTTGGGGGTTTGAATGCTTTATTAGATTTTGACTGACTGACTATGACTGTGTCCTGCCCAGCGAAACTCTTGCATATTCATGCAGTTGTTGGACAAAGCCGAAATTGGGTTCCGCGACCCTCCTTTTGCTTTTGATGTACTGCACGGCCTCTGCAGGCGTCCAGTTGTACTGCGCCATCAAAAACGCGGCAACGACACTGACACTCCTGCTGATTCCCTCCACACAGTGGACGAGAACTCGAGCTTGAGGATCCCGCGTTAGGGCGTCTCTGATCCAAGCCGTCGTTGTCGGCAAATGAGCAGCAAGCTCGGCGAAAGGAAGATCTTCTACTCGTATCTGGAGACGAGCGGGTTGGGCTGGGAGAAGAGTAGGTGGTGGTTGGAAGATTTTGTCAGGGAGGGTGGAGAGGATATGGGTGATTTTGTACTGTGCAAGACAGGATGGGTTTTCGGCGAAAGAGAGGTCAGAGATGTAGAGTCTGGGGATAATCTCTGATGCGTTGCGCGACTGCTGGTTGGCATACGTTGGCGAGAACGGGGATGCAGAAGGAGGTGGATTATTTGAGGGGTCGGCTGATATCGGATTGCCGCTGGTAGGTGTCAGAGACCATTGGCTGTATTGCCCTCCGCGATGATAAGACATGTTGGGTTGAGCAATGTATTGGTAAGGGTATTGCGCTGGGTAAGCTGCTGGCTAGATGAGTGAAAGAGTATGATCAGTATTGTTCGCCCTTATACCATTGGTGTTATGATGGAAATGATGATGGAAGCAGACGAGGTGTTGGAATCGACGTGAAGCGTAGAAGGATGCTCCAGTGAAATTAAAAGATGTGAAGGTGGCGCGCTAAAATAGCTAACGCGCAAACCCACGGAGTAGATGGTCCGTATACCAGAGGGGGGTGAAAGGATCAAAGCACCGGAGCAGAAATGGACCGTTGACGCCGGAGTGCATCAAGTTTCAATATCAAAGCTGAACTCACCATAGCTATTTTGACACTCAACATACAAGGGCGAATCCGGCGTGCAGTGACTGCGCGTTACTCCACGCAAAAGGCTCTTTTAGGCGAAAATCAAGAGGGGTAGGCAACAAGATAAAATAGGCGAGTAGTGCAAAGAGTGCTGCACAGCACCAAGGGAAGAACGTTGGGAATTCTGACTTGTGCTTTTGATGAGGGCCGGCCAGAAAGAACAAGCAAAGGGGGTAAGGCGAGTTATGGTCGCGGTCGCGGTCGAACAGATGTGGGAAGAAGATGGGTGATTGATGCGGACAAGGGTCGGCGGGGGTATTTGAGTAATCGAGCGGCTTGTATGTCGCTGTTGAAGTGTAGTGTAGTGCAGTGTTACAGCCTACCTGACACAACGCCGGGTAGGCCACCCTCACCACGGGTCTGGGAGTAGCAGGGAGGGGGGGGGGAGGTTGACGGGTGTTAAGGAATTTGACCTGACGATCAAACGCCCAACCGTTGCTCTTTTAGCAACTCGCCAAGGGTAATTGTCCCGAGCCGACATCAATTGCGAGTGTTTGTAAGGCGCACCGGTTTCGGCGTATGGTGTTATACGACGGAACAGGTGAGAAAAAGGAGCGAGGGTCTGTACAAAAATAAGCAGGGGAGAACTAACTTCGAGTCGGAACCTGATATGTGGCCAATCGTGTGTTGGACTAGCAGCCGAACATTGTGTCTGGACAACCGAAATTGCTCAGCCCCACCTTTTGGCTATTATGCGGTGCACACGGCCATATTTGGTGGCGTTACCTGTGCACTTTGCTTGATGGGGATCATGCTGTGTTCCCGTTGGTCGGAAAAACAGAACCTATCTTTACCATCAAGTTCCAGCCCGCCTTTCCGTCATTGTCCGTGGGGAGAGGTCCAATGCTGCATTGATCCAGACTGACGGTACCTAATCTCACGTTCACATTCCCACTCAAGTCTCTTTCATCTTTGCATCACGATTCTTCAGGTTTTATCATCACTCCTTCCATGGATGCTCCTCGGTGAATGGGATTCCCGCCTGTCTTTCACTCCGACTTCATCAGATAGGTACTTGTCTTCTTCCCAATCTTACTATAAACGTGGTGATCCGCAAGAGATAAATCGATGGCATCGGCTGGCCGATCATGTATATCCACACACACACTCCTAATACATTCTGCGAGTAATTACTAGGCAAAAACAAAAACGAAGCGTTAGACTAGTCGTGGTGGGGAGGGCCTTTTGAGACATGTATTGTACGGAGAAGACGTGGACGGGACATGATGTCGGTCCGTCAAGAATCAGATCATAAGCGTGAAGGGAGCACAAAAGAAACGAAGAACCGAGGACACAACAAAGCGATTAGATGAGATCGCTAGGGAGGAGGCGTTAGAAGTGAGGCGTGTCAAATTGAGGCAAAAACTCACGCGACGTTGAGAGGCATTTCGTCAATCTGGGTGTTGTAGAATTCTGATATGATCCATATAGTTGAGTGTCAAGCGTCAACGAGGGGTAAGAATAGAAACTCACGCTCAATGTCTCGGAGCATTCTCACATCCTCATTGGTCACGAAGTTGATGGCGACACCCTTTCTTCCGAAACGACCGCCACGACCGATACGGTGGATGTAGTTCTCGCGATTGGTAGGAAGATCGTAGTTGATAACGAGCGACACTTGCTGAACATCGATACCACGGGCAAGCAAGTCCGTCGTGATGAGAACACGAGATGACCCAGATCGGAACTCCTTCATCAGGATTTCTCTCTGCTTCTGTTCCATGTCCCCGTGCTGTAGAGAATCATGAGCGTTGATCAACCTCACTCATCACCACACTCACCATGGCAGACACCGTGAACTCCCGCGAGTGCATCTTCTCTGTCAGCCAATCGACTTTCCGTCTGGTGTTACAGAAGATGACGGCTTGAGTGATCGTGACGGTCTCGTAAAGATCACAAAGAGTATCCAATTTCCATTCCTCCTTTTCGACCGCGATGTAGAACTGCTTGATACCTTCAAGGGTCAACTCGTCCTTCTTCACGAGGATGCGGACAGGATCACGCATGAATTTCTTGGTAACTTCTAAGACATCGGCGGGCATAGTGGCGGAGAGAAGGACAACTTGGGTATCCTGGGGAAGCAATTGGAAGACTGAAGCGTCGTCAGAAGTGTAATGACTCTCTCTGTATGACGTGAATCACTCACCCTCGTAGATCTGATCCTTGAAACCACGGGACAACATTTCATCGGCTTCATCCAAGCAGAAGATCCTGATGTTGTCGGTCCTCAGAGCACGGCGGTTAATCATATCGTAGACACGACCAGGTGTTCCGACGACGATATGGACGCCCTCCTGGAGCTTAGCCATATCTTCGCGGACGTTGGTGCCGCCGACGCAAGCATGACATTCAATGTTCATGTAATCGCCGAGAGCGATGACTACCTTTTGAATTTGCTGTGCAAGCTCGCGGGTAGGGGCCAAGATAAGGGCTTGTGTACCCTTGATGTTCATATCAAGCTTATGGTGAGGCAAATACTCAGTATGTGGCCAGTTACCGACGTTAGCCAGCACTTACTTGCTGGAGGATAGAAATGGAGAAGGTAGCGGTCTTGCCGGTACCCGACTGAGCCTGAGCAATGACGTCGTGTCCCTTAACGACTGGAACGATGGCGCGCTGCTGGATGGCGGATGGGCGTTCAAATCTAGAGGTCGATATGTATGTATTGAGCTCCAATTATGCGTAGGTAGTATAAGAGCACTTACCCATATGCATAGATACCACGAAGCAACTCTGGCTTCAAATCCATGTTGTCGAAACTATGATTTGAAGACAAATACATCAACTATAGCCCCCTCTCCCGTCCCCCTGTGATCGCAGGGAATCGCACTCACTTGTCTACGACCTGGTCCCAGTTGGACTCGATCTCGTTTTCGGCGACATCTTGGAATTCTTCTCTAGAGTAGGATTAGACTCAGGACGGACACCTGAGAAGTAGATATACGCACGCTGACATGAATTATTGCTTTTCAGTGTCCCAAGGGTCGATTCGACTGCACTTGAGAAAGAAAATAAGATGGATTGGTAGAGGTGGTCAGAATGGTGTTGATGGTAGTACCCAACCCATGATCACAAACATTTTTTACATCTCCGCCCCATTCGGTTGTTCCCGCACTTTTTAAGACTCCGCTTCACCACTGACTCAAGTCCACTGCATCCTGGTCTTATTGACACATATCCACTACCCTTCGGCACCGCCCAGCCATGGCAGTTCTGTTGACCTCACTTACTGACTCCTTGAACGTCTATTTACGTGTCAATAATCACATCTGTGTGTAAAGGTGCTCTACGCGGTGTTGGTGACTTGCATCAATCTGTGTGGCTCGAGGCATCGATTTTGGAACTGGAAACTTGGTTCTCTACAAACTCTCGCCCAGACCATCTCATGCCTCGGGGTTACTTTGCCAAAGCTCAGTTGCTCTGGCTACTGGACCTGAATGGTGATTGATGTTTTGAAAGCTCAAGCGACATCATTCTACCTGACGACGGCCTCGTCGCTTTTTCCTGGGTGGGCGTGCCGTCCCGACTGTGGCTTCCCCCGCCCC
>JAEUWK010000549.1:0-38595 GCA_018524425.1 Podaxis sp. AQ795752 | reverse complement strand
AATACACATCTATAAGATATACTATCTAGTAGCCAACTATATTCTGTCTAATGGATAGTCAGTAATAATAGTATTAAGTTAGTATTTAGTTACAAAAATAAATATTGATTGGCTAGAAGCTTGAGTCAAAAATGAGGTTATAAGAGTTATGTACATACAAAATAACTAATATGATTACTTAAGCTTTTCCTTTTTCTTTTGTATCAATACCATCATTCTTAATATATTTCTTTATATTTTTTCTGCTGTTCTTTTCCAACTCATACTCTCCACCTCTTATATCTTCCAACAAGGTAAAGTATGTTGAGCTACCAACAACTCTTTAATAAGGTCAGAGGTAGGTGGTGCAATGTAAATTTGAGAACTAGATAACATAGTAGTAGGCAATGTTTGTAAGGTCATAGGCTGATCAACAGAACCAGATGCTGGAACTGCAAGTTTGAAAGTGAGTGAGCTATCATTTCCCTCACTTACTACCCCATCCTTGATTATCCAATCCTGCCAGTCATTAGTTGCCTCAACAAAAGGTAGTAGTTGCCAAAAATTTCTTTCTTAAACTATATATTCATGGGTGAGGAGTAGGAGAGGGAGTGGTGAGTGCTTGTCTCTGGGATCAAGGGCAATAACTTTGCTATGGAACCTTGAGGAAGGCCCAACAAGGCTATCATAGTCAACATAGATATACTTTTGAGTCTACTGGTTGTCCATGAATAAAGGCAATAGAACTGGGGCTTACATTGAGAAATTTCAATGTAATGGTTGGCACACAATGTCAACCTATTATGGGAGTCATGTCCAGGCTCTTGTTTGATGCAGTCTGGAATCCATTGTAATGCATGGAGAAAAATCCACTAAGAGGAAAATATTGTCTCAGTGGAGAGAATGGGCTCAGCACACAGCTGCGCAGTCGGGTACAGGTTTAGTTGTGAGACAAGGTCATTGGGGGGCGACGCCATGGCTGTCAGTCACAACAGCATTTGGGACATGAGAGGGACGCAGTAGCCAGTTGAAGAAGTTTCAGTAGGACCAGTTTAGGTTCATGAGTTTCGACTATTTGGCAGCATGCTTTGGAACAAACAAATGACGATATAGCTAGCTGGGCTGAGCATGTTGGTCAGCATCCAGACATGTTTAACTCATTCAGACGTCGTCTGGTAAGCCTCTTACTGATATCTTTGCATTCCAGCCTTTTCTGACAATCACCAGCCTGAAATCTCAATCTTGTGAGTCATCATTGATGTTGGCGAAACTAACTCACCTTTGTAAAGTCACCATCCATCCTCTCAACCCTCAACCAAGGCGCTGGGCCTCCTCCGCAATTCTCTTTCTTCGCCCTATCCGAATGACAAGCCCACCTCACCCCCTCTTCAGTTTAACCTGGAAGTAGTTGAATCACCCCCAACACCCGACCAACTTCGCACCATCCTCTCCTATTTTCCATCCAAAGCCATTTCGCCTGCCCATGTCCTCCTTTCTGCTCACCCTTCTGCGCCGCCTGTCGAAGACCGGCCCACTACATTGAGTGAAATTGTTCAACTCGCGCAAGAAAATCCGCAAGCTCTCAAGTGGCCAATTGTTGTTGATTGGGAGAGTGGGAAGGTCGCGATCGGGGATGTTGACGGTGTCAAGGGTATTCTGGAACATTTGAGGAAAAAGAGGGATGGAGAAATCAAGGAAGACGAGGTGCATCAGCCGAAAGGATGGTTCACTTGAGGGGGGTAAGGAACTAGGGAGCAACGGGATCCCTGTTACTTCCATTATACAGGTAAGTCCATGATTTAATATTCTCGGCCGAAGTATCTGACCACAACTCAGAAGCCGAGCTGTTGTTGTGTAGTAGAATACATAATAGTGTTAAACAGTCACAGAATTGTCGAGTGTGGGTTTGGGACTGCCGTTCTGGCGATGCTTACCAAAGGGCAGTAACTGAAACAGGTAAACGGCCTTAGCAAGAGGCGATGTCCCTGTTGATGGAAACAAACTTCCAAACTACATATATTCATGTCACGCCTCGCCGCCCATAGATGACAGATGACCTGAGGCAGTTCCCTGCCCACCTCACCACAGAGGTTAAGCGCCCGCCTTCCTCTCTTCCCCCTCCACCCACCTTCCGAGCCGAGGCCCAAAAACCTCGAGATTCTACATAAAATGGCCTCTCCCTACGACGAAAGACTGTTGGCGGAAGCACCAGAAGTAACTAAGGCAGATCTCCAGGTGTGTCCCTTCGCAGCCAACAGCGCCCGAGTTCTCACCATACCCTCCCCCTTTCCCTCTCCTCCACCTCTGTGACTACAGGACGGTTACAACCCAGACTTGCTGCGCGAGCCTACCGTCAAACGGAAAAACACAACCCGGGGGATATCCACACCTCCACCACCCAATCCAGACCCACACCCATACTCCCTCCCCGATAAAGATCTTGAGTCCTCAATGACTCCCCTCCAATCTAAAGCAGAAATCCATGAAGAACCTCGCAAACCGTTTTGGCGGACTACGAAGGGAATTGTCATTATGGCTGTCGTGGGCGTTGTGATCATCCTTGCGGCCGTATTGGGTGGTGTACTTGGTTCAAGGAATGGTAAAGGAGGGGGGGTTGAGTCGCTTGCTCCTGGTAATTCAACCTCTACTTCGCCAGTGTCAGTGGGGGCTGCCAGTGACCAGCCTGGTAGTGCGCCAAGCTCGGTTGCCACTGCGACTAGCGCTGCAGCGAATCCTGTGGGTAGCTCTGCAGCAAATCCTGTGGGTAGCTCTGTAGCAAATCCTGTGGGTAGCGCCCAGCCCGCGAGTCCAAGTGGCGGAAATGGTGAGGGTGTAGGAAATCCTAGCAGCGCCAATCCTGGAGATGCTGGGAATGGAGGGTCTGCAGATGCGGGCAACCAAGCCGTACCGCCTACAGGAGGGATACTCCAATCCTGATGGTGGACTAATGACTGACACTCGGGCTCGTTACGTGTTGGCAAGCACTGAGTTGGTTTCACGTCACCAGTTTCCGCCCGGGGACCTTGGTATGCAGGTGCAATCTGACTCTGCAGTTGCGAATGGATTGTGTTCATGAACTTCGTTGTAATATGTTTATGCTCATTTGATTATCGGACCTGCCACACCGACCAGCCCAAGCTAAATCCCCAATGTTATCCGTTGGTTAAGATTTTACGCGATAAGGTCCAGATGCAAACTACTTGACTGGATACATCAGCCGAAACATCGATCCTGCACCTTGCTCAGATCTGAGCCATGAACCCTTTGATTAGAGTACTGGCACACGAGTGGACGTGTGAAAGACTGTAAATCAACTTCCAGGGGCCATGGTACCTGCCAGTTACTTGACACTGTTCCTACATACTCATTTAGTATAATTAAACTCGACGTCAATACGCATGAATAATCAAGTTGCGGGACTGAGCTGTCAGGAATCCGTCAAGTTTAGTTACTTTTCGTAGGCTACTCCGGTATATGGGAGACAAGTTAAAGATCAGGTGAAATGTGATCCTGGTTGCATGACTGCAAGGGGATCATGACGGAGTTCCGTGACAGATGGAAGGAACTACAAGAGAAAAAAAATGCGAGCCATTCAAGGCTGAAGTTAAACATTTCTCGAAGAAAAGGTAGGCGTACAAACGGGAACGTGATGAAACAAACGGATGAGTGATACAAAGGAATCACATCACTCAAGAGTGAGATAAAACATTTTCAACGGAAAACTACGAGAGAGATAGAGAAACCGAGGAAGATGAGGACGGGACGGTTCACTCCATGCTGTTGAAAATTATCCAGCCCTTCTCAAAAATGTGAATGAGCATAAGAATTACGTAGGATTGACTTAGTAGAGGCCATATTTGGTGCAAAATCATCTTAGAAAGGTGGTTTAACTTTAAGTTTCCCGAGTTCCAGTGGGACTCTAACTTGAAATGGCTTTGGGTTGCGTCCCGGTTGTTGACTACAAATCCCTGTCAACGACCTTAGTCCTGGCACGAAAATCCTATGGGGATCATAGAGCATGGCTTAAAACAGGTATGAGCTAAGACAGAGACAACCGTATTGTGGAATTTCCGTTAGCGTGAAACAGTCACAGAATAGAGTGTATATGCAATCTTGTTTTCACTATTTTCAGCGAGAACTGAATTGAAAATGAAGTGGTTCCACACCAGAATCTCGCTGAAAGCGTGTAGCATATACACTCTAATGTCGGATGTGTCTTAGCGGCAACCCTCCAATCCCCACTAGCACCCCTCCAATAGTTAAGGCAGTAAGTAAGTAGTGGACAGGGCACTGTGTAGGTATCATTCTCATTTTATGCCGACTTCCCCTATTCTCTTCCTCTCGCTTCCTTTTCCTTTTCCTTTTCCTTGTATCAGTGGACCTTTCTTCCCCGACCCAAGTATCTGCTTAGTATAAACCCTCTCAAAGCCAGAACAGTTGTTTGCCCATACCACTTGTTTTATAGACCTCTATGGACCGAGGTGGCATTTACCAAATCCGCCGCGCTGAACAGTCCAAACTGATTCAAATCCCCAATGTTATTTTTTTGGTAAGATATTGTGCGCCAAGGTTTAGATGCAAGCTACCTGACCTAGATACCTCAGTCGAAACATCAATGACGAAAATGTTGAACTTTTTTCGGATCGGATCGATGACACTGAAAAAAAAAAACAGATCCAGATGAAGGGAGTACCACCGATTTTGGATGTGCGAGAATTGTATTGGATCTGCAATATAATTCTCACATCCATGAGGCAAGTATCTTCGGCAAGGCTATATTTGGATTCGTCCTTGGTGTGCGCCCCTTGACTAAGTACTGGTGCATAAATGGACGTGTGAGAAGCTCTAAATTAACTTAGAGGTGGGGCGTGTGGGTAGAAGATTCTTCGGTGACTTGATTCGTTGAGTATGTTTAGGCACGATATCAATGCACAGATAGTCCAGGCGCAGGAGCAATTCTGATGGAAATACACCAAATTTAGGCACCTGCAGTCGAGAGGCTGCTCTGGTATGCGAGAGACAAGGTAAAGATCAGATAAAGCGTGATACCGGTTGCGCAAATGGAAGGGGTTCAAGATGGAGCTCTGTGACAGATAGAAGAAACCAAAAGAGGAGAAATGTGACCTCTTCAATAACGGGGTCAGACAGTTTAAAGGAAAAATAGGCATGCAAACGAGAACGTGAGAGACCAACTGGATGGGTGATATAAAGGAATCATATCAGTGAAGAGTGGGATTAAACATTTTCAACGAAAAGTACCCATATAAACGAAAGCATGGTGGAAAAATGAATGGAGTGATAAAAAACAAGAAACAGATCATTGGCATCAGAGATGATAAGGCCACTCATAGATATATATCGCCACCGCATCCGTGTCTCTCGCACGCACACGATCAAAAAATAGCCAGACCAAGTCTACAATCAAGGTGTCTCCACTGAGTTATTGACAGTGTGGTATTTGGGCGGCGCAGACCGTAACGATTCCGACCGAGAACGAGTGCCATATCCACTGCCTTCATTCCGTTCCTCTCCAAACGACTCTTGTTTCTCTCGCAAAACCGCAGCAACCTCCTTCGCAAGCGTTTTTATGTCCATGGCGTCGCTTGTGCCCGAATGTGAAGTTGTATCAGCTGATTGATGTTGACCTGTGGTTTGGTCTCGCGCCGGTGTAACTGTACCTGTGGCGCCCAATGAAGCCTGCTGATTGACTGATGGATGATTATGGTGATTATACATAGCCGCAAACGCATGAGTACCCGCGCTTTTCCCAGCACTGTGTGCGTGAGGGATGTACCTCTGCGGTTGCAATGGCACAGAGGCATTGTGGAGCTCGGGTAACCCAGTGGTCGGACCCGTAGCTCGTAAGAGTGATTCCTTCTGCGTCATAACGTTCGGTTGTGAATCGACACTAAATGCAGTAACGTTGTTTGGACTTGAAGCAGGAGTGTTGATAGTTGTTGTCATTCCCGAGGTGAGGGGGCTGTTGGGGGAGAATAAGAGGCTTCGTTGGGTTTGGTGTCGGGATGGGAATGGGTTATATGAGAAGAATCCAGAATCGACAGATCGGCGGCGCTGTTTCCTTATGCGATAGCAGAGGATGATACCGATTATGAGGAGGATGACAGCGCCTAGAGCTGCACCGACGGCTCCGCCGATAATGGCTCCAGTGTGGTTGTTTGACGGAAATGGCGAGGCTGAAGTTGAAGCTGTCGTGCTTGCCGAGCTTGATGAAGTACTTGAGTCAACCGAGGAAGTAGGGGTGGGTGTCATAGAAGGAGTGGATGCGCCAGAGATTATAACTGGCAGTGTGGCCGTTGCGCCAATGCCCTGTGTAATGAGCGAGGGACTAAACTGGAGTACTGTGTAAGAGATAGCATAGACCGACGAGCACCGAAGCTTACTGTTGGTGTGGTGGTTACTTGTTTTGCGGCGGCG
Organism: Podaxis sp. AQ795752; assembly: GCA_018524425.1. Classification (NCBI taxonomy): domain Eukaryota; kingdom Fungi; phylum Basidiomycota; class Agaricomycetes; order Agaricales; family Agaricaceae; genus Podaxis; species Podaxis sp. AQ795752. The sequence continues at coordinate 32,181 of JAEUWK010000549.1, read as the reverse complement.
AGAAACATCTGATAGGCATCCTGGGAGGGTGGATTAATGGCCCTGTGCAGTTGACTGAGGAAGAGATCATCGGTTTCTGTTACTAAGAACTTACCCAACCATCCCCTGTGAACAATGCGGGATAGGTAAGGTGGCGGCGCAGTAGAACCATATTGCTGAGAGGTTCTATAGTAAGTAAACGGGCCATGTGTCATCCTGGATGTGACTTACGTTCACTAGCATTGGTGATTGTCAAAGTCCACTTATATAGAGGCATTGAACCATTGGTCCCCTGACCCAAAAGGTTGCTACTGAAACCACCTGGAAGTGGAGAGCATGGTTCTTCGAGTGAGCTCTGAGTTACCGAGTGGAATCTAAGTCGAGGATGAGATAGGTGTGAAGTGGAGATGGAGCAGCAAAACGCACTCTCCGTAAAAGATGAAGTCAACGGTGTCGCCCTTACCAGCTGAGGTGGTCGGGGGGCCGAAGTTACTTCCTTCGCGACCGACCTCTACCTATTGAGGGATGAACAAACAGGTGCAATGGGCAAAGTGAAAGGCTTACGGTGTGGGGAGACTGAGCGGAAACGAAAGAAATGGCCTGGAAGATGAGAACGAGGAGGAACATGGCACCATTTGACCATACAGTCATGGTGGGCGTACAGGGAGACCTAGGTGGGGCGAGTACAGCGGCTTTGAGAATGACACCCACCCTCTTGTCATATGCTTTTTCCATTCCTTGGCCGTAAAAAGGTTCCCCAGGAAATGCAGCCCAGTCACTGGATATTTTTGACGAAAAACGATACACAGGATCATGTCATGAGAGAATCGGTTTGTTTTAAGCTATGTAGGTTGTGATGGCTGATGTAGATATTGTTCTGCATCTGGCATCAGGAGTCACGACCTTGTTTCGAGATGGTTATCCTCTGTCGGAAAATATGTATATCAGATCACATCTGGATGGGGAGAAAAGGGATACCAACATCATATTACAAAGCCATATGTGGTGCCAATCACTACCTCGGGCTTGTCGAGGAAGCGGGAACAGTACGTCGGCATCAGGATGGCAAACACGGAAGCAACAAATCGCAATGACCTAACTTCCTCTGGAGATACTGACGGGAGAGCTGAAGGTCACCATGATGTGATCCCATCCACGCATCATCAGGGTGAGCTTTCAGAGGTTAAACGACTATAGATGAGGGGTTATATATACTTGGAGGTGATCATCATGTGTTCAGCAAGAGCATCCTTTCACAGATTCAACAGTGCAGTCGGAGCGTCCCAAAGCGTACAGGAACACGAGGCAGATGCGAGGCAGTTGTGGCTGTGCACTCCCAACATGATCTGATAAGGAGAAAATGGACAAATCCCAAGATCGAGGAGTACAACGTCAGTATTCCACACTGCCAGCGGAAGCTTGAGAGGGCTGACAATTAGCCCCATCTATGTTTGACCATAGAGGACCTAACGAGTGTTGGAAGTTGTCAATGGAAATTCCTGAAAAACAAATTCCCCGCAAACAAATAGGCGCACGTGGTCTCTGTGGCAGGTTGGAATACTCAGGGCCTACGAGGTTTCCGTCCTATCCATATCATCCTACTGCCGCTCTGGCCGCCCACGACCCCGTCCTAATATCATAACGACCTAGGTCAGCGTGAAATGGGCCTTTATAAATCACAGACACGTTTTGATACATGATTTTCGCTTCTTTCATTACAGGAAAGCCACGCCATGCCCTCGTTTTTGTCCAAGGTCTTCGGTCGAAAGAAGGACGAGAAAGGCTCCCCTCAGTCCCAGGGGCGTGGATTGGATGGCTCTCTCCTAGGTGGGAAATTTGAGGCCGTATCGCCAACAGTCTCCCCTAGTGCGACCGAGTTCCCGGAGAACGTGCCTAGAGGTAACGGGAAGGAGAAAGAGAAAGAGAAAGGGAAGGAAGGTGCCTTTGGGATCTTCAAAGTAAAATCAAGACCGTCTTCGCCTGAAGTACCTCAAAAGAAGGACGACCTTCCCCAACTATCTCTCACCCTTCCTGTTCCTAAAGAGGACCCCCAGGCCCGCGCCTTAGGTGTTGTGTTTGAGGCCGATCCAGAAGCTCAAATTCTAACAGACGTCGCTATCGGCGAAAGAAGGTTGAACCCATTGGAGGCACTTATCTTGGTTCGGACATGTTCACAAGCTATAATCACCAGAGGTGTGTTTGTTATCTCTACTTACGTGTAACCATTACTCATGCAATTGCATCATCAGGCCTCGAGACCCTCGGCCTCATGCACCCTCATTGGTATTCCGCTTCACCCGACATTCAACGCAGGCTCATCTCACTATTCATCCACTCCTTGAAACCCAAGAATGCCACCACTACCCTTTCACCCTCTTCATCGTCGCCCACTTCTGTTTTCGAATCTGAAATCAACTATACTCGCTCACCCCATGATGTTACTGCTGTGCTCCGCTGGGGATTACGACATCTCGAACTTGATGGGAGCAGCTTTGGGAGGGAAGAATCCTGGTACAAGGCTTTTGCAGAGTCCGAACGAAACTCCGATTATCCTCCCAAAGCTTACTCCGAAAACCTCCCTCCATTGGTGCCACCAGCCCATCTCGAACTTCTTAACGCCACTCTTGACTTGTTTTCTTCCCTTGCTGCACACGCAGAGAAGAACAGCACATCAGGCAGCAAGCTTACCAAGTCATTTGGGCTCTGGTTGCTAGCCGGGCGACGCGTCGAGGAGAGTGATGATTGGTCAAAGTTCTATGCTCGTTGGAAAGAAGCTGGGCGTATGCTGGAGCATTTGCTTTTGGCTAAAATAAGGTGGGTTGACCAGTGCTTCTGTGTGCACATCCCTTCTTAACGTCACACAGAGATGAAGCTCTGGGAGTCAGGATGCCAACCCGGTTAACAGAGCTCGTCGCTCAATACCCCCATTTTAAAGGCACAGCAATCGAAGATGATGTATTCCTCCACCCCCGCCTCTCCACTCGCCAGTTCAATGCCCTCTTTGTTCGTGTCGAAACCGAATTTTCCACTCCTCAGGACAAGGTCCAACGCCATCCGCTCCAGTTCATCAAGGATGCCTTTGCTGCAGACGTAGCAACCGACGGAAACGAGTGCTCCACTGTATGGGATAAGATCAGGAAGTCCGGGAATGATGAAAACGGCGTATCTCCTGGAGGTTATCCTGGCCTCGGCGGTGTCTTTACTGATGAGACCATTCGCTATCTCACTCTCATCCCTGGAGATCACCCGTTGAAAAAGGCCACTTCTCCTACTTTCAGCATAACCGAGATAACTCAAGAAACCCCGTCTCGTCGATACGCTTCAACACCAGCAGAGAGTAGTAGCAAGGCACCTAATGGCACAACCAACGGTCATGTTAAGCCTGCCACTGATCCTACGCCACTCCCGTCTGTTATCAGCTCTCCAGTAGACACAGACTGGACACAATTTTCATCCACAGGTTTCTCAGATGTCTCTCCTACCGTGGCTCCGCTTGCTTCCACCCTTTTCGGCCAAGACGTTGAGAAGACGAATCCGCCTTTCCGCAAACCCACCAAGCGCTCCAAAATTTCTTCGCCTTCTCGTAGTCCCACCCAGAAATCGGCCGATACCACCGCACCTCGTGTCTCTACTGTCTCTCAACCTGAAGCTCCGAAACTCGTTTCCAGATCCATTCCAGTGTCCTTGGTTCAGATTGACGAGGCGTTCATCGAGTTCTGGGTTGACGCTCTGCTGGATCCCATCTCATCCAACTGGCCTCCATTCGTTCTTTGTAAACTCAAGTCCTCCCTTCCTGATCTCTCCATCGACAACAAGCGAGTCGAATACCTCATCATCGAGCACGTATTCGTTCCCAAACCCCCGCCACCGACTCCTGCTCCTGTTCAACCTGCCGAACCCACTGATGTAGTCACCGCTCCTGAAAAACCCTTGGGATCCTCGCCGAAATCGTCGATCGACAAATCCGAAAAACGATTTTTCGGGTTCTTCACTTCTTCTGGTAAGGGCAGCAGCCAGGTGTCAGAGAAGATATCCGCGATTACAAGTAAGGGCAAGAAGAAGGTTTCGTCTCAGGATAAAGTCAATGAGGTTGGTGAGGTGTTGAAGGAGGAGGAAAAAAAGCCGAGTACGATTGTCAAATTGAGGATTCCTTCGCCGAAATCTAGGAAGTCTTCCGACGCAGCGAGAAAGTCGACGGATGCGATTAGGAAGTCTGCCGACGTTGCACGTAAATCCATGGAAGTTCCCAAGGAGGCTGCTGAGAAGCCAGTTGAAAAGGATGATCTACATACTGCCGTTCCAGTTGCAGGGGCTGCGGTCGCCGTTACGTCCGTTTCCGCCGAGGAGGATCAACCGATTACTTCACCTCAAGCTGACGGTGCTTCCAAGATTGCCCAGGAGGACGCGAAAGCCGCCGACGAAGCCCAATCTTCTGTTGCTCAGGTGGAAGAAAAAGCTGAAGATCAACCTGCCCCTGCTGGCCAGGTTCCTGCCGCCAACGGACACACGTCTTCTGCTGCTGTCGAGAAGCCAGAGGATGCTCCAGTTGTCGCTTCTGCCATGCAGTCTTCAGACCTCAAAACGCCCGAAGAACCTGCCCAGCCTGCTGTTCCCGCCGCGATCCCAGTTTCCGAGCCTGAAGTTCGCACCACAACGACGACAGACGATGTAACGACCCATGATACGCAGGGGGACCCTGTCACCTCGGTGCTTCCTCACGAAACACCCTCCGTGCAACAAACCACAGCCCTTGTTCCTGGTGAAGCCGTCTCCGCTCCAGCCGAGGAAGTAGGAGTGACAGAAGCACCTCTAGCACTTTCAGACGAATCAGTCCAACCACCTACAGTGGAAGAGCGCGTGGTTGCCGTTGATATTCCTTCTGAAGCACCCGCGGGGACCCCTGAGCCCATCACTATGAAGGCACTTGCTGTTGAGCTACCCGCTGCCGAAGAGCACAAGGTACTCGTAGCCTCGGAGCCGGTTGTCGCAACCGTTTCTGTCGAGGAGTCTGCAGGACCTGCACCTCTTGAAGAAGCCGCTTCCATCGAAGAGCACATTGCGCTTGAAGAGCCTGGAGCAGCCCAAGAACTTGTGGGAGAGCCGGTCGCAGCTGAGGAGCCAGCCACAACTGAAGTTCTTGTTACCGAAGAGCATATCGCGGAAACTGTCGAAGAACTTGCTGCCACTGCTGACCAACCTGCATCCACTGCTGTCGAGACACCTGCAAAGGAACTTGTTGTCGAGGAACCCACTTCCATCTTCGAGGAACCGAGCAAGGAAGCCGCCGCTGTCGTAATTGAAAAACTCAGTGCAGTCGCCAACGAGGCTGCCTCCGCTGTTGAAGAGCCTACCACTGTCGAGGCACCTTCCGTTGCGGAAGTGACCAATGCCGTAGAAGAGCCAGTAGCGATGGAACAGAAGGTTTCGGTCGAGGAAATCGCCTCGGACGCTGGGGTCACAAAAGAAACCGTGGCAGAAGTCCCTGTTCAAGGGGAACCAGAGACTGAGTCAGCCGCTGCAGACGAACACATCCCCGCTGAAGAACCTGCGTCTACTGCTGTCGAGGAGCCTACCGCAGCTGAGAAACCCACTGTCATCGAGGAGCATATAACCACGGAAGAACACATTCATCCTACGGCATTCGTGACTCAAGATGTTGCTGCTGTTGGACAACCTACACCTGCAGAGCCCGACGAGCCAGTGACCGTCGGAGAGTTGGAGGAATCAGTTGCTGACGAGCCACCCGCTCCGATCGAAGAACCTATTAGAGAATCACTTGTGGCTGAGGAACCCGCTGCATTTGAACATGCGGCAGTCGCAGTTGAGGAACCCGCCCTTAAACCAACCGTTGAAGAAGAGATGGCTGTTTCACATGAGCCTACTGTCGAGGAACCTGCTGCTGCGGTCCCGGAACAGGTCACAGATGACGACCCACTTGGTTCTGAGGTGGACATCCAGGATGAAGTCGTCGAACAACCTGCTTCTTTTGTTGAAACTCATGTCGCTGACGCAGAGTCAGTTCCGGCAGCTCCGTCAATCGAGGAGGCACCGGTCGCCAAAGCATCCGAGGTGTCCGTTGAACAGCTGCTCGAACCTACCTCTGAGGTCGTGGCCGAACCTGAGATAACAAAGGACACTGAAGGTGAATCTGATACTACTTTGCATATAACGCATACTAATAGCCCCTTCCACCAGAGCCCTCACCTAAAGAAACCCCACCCACTGTCGAAGCTTCCCAAGAGGAAGCCGCCGTTCCTATACCCACTGCTGTTCCTGAAACGGAAGTCAAGTCTGTTGATGATGGACTTGTCGCTGCAACTGAGCCCGTCATTACCGGAGCAGAGGAAAAGTCCACCGTGAGCGAAACCCCCGCTGACCATACTCTGGCCGAGACTATCCCGGCCCTCCATGGGTCGACAGGGCCCCCTGCCCTCGACCAAATTGAGAAGTCAGCCGCCGAAACCGCTGAAACCACGGATGCCACTCATCAGGCTGCAGAGGCAGATACGATCAACAACCCTGTTCCTGCTTCCAACGACGAGAGTCCTGTATCCGAAACGGAATCTGTAGAACCCACAGCTGCTCCGCCGGTCAACAACGCCACCACAGACGAACCTGCCCAAGCAGTAGAACCTGAGCACGCTACCCAGCCTCCTACCTCAGTGATTGAAGATGCAGCCGAAGTTCTTGTTACGAATGGCGAGGCCACTGCCGCACCAGCGCCAGAAACCGCAAATGGCAACGACCACCACACTTTTGAGAAAGAAAAGGTTGATGATGAGATAGCCACTGAAACCGTTGACGGTGCGTTCCCTTAACATTCGACCTAAGATTTTACTAACCAGTTTTATTTTTCCCCAGCTACGCATGACGCCCAACCTACCACGGCTGAAGGTAAGACTTGCATCAGCGTTATTCGTATACGTTTTCTCAACCCAATGTCCAGCTCCTGCTGAAGCTGTTCCTCCTGAATCCTCCTCTCCTGAGGTCTCGACCGCAACTACGAAAGATGACTAACGATCAATGTGACGTTTCTTATGAGCTCTGCATGCTACTCTGACTATTAAAACAACGATTGAGCAGACCTTTTTCAGCTATTCGCTATTGCATTCCCTAGGTCTTGGTATTTTTGCTCTCTGGTCACCATAATCATTGGATGAGTATATACCCTTGCTTAATTTTGTACCCCCAAATCTTTTACCCTCTTGTTGTACGAGCCTTGTTATTCCTCATTGTTCCTTTCGTTCTCCACATCAATGTCCTAGGAGTTTTGATTATGCACAATACCCGCTTACGTTCACTCTGGAATGGAATGTTCGCTTTATTTGTATTGTTCAATCGCTGTATCCACGTTTCCTTAGTTTTTTTTTTTTTTTTGTCTAACCCCCGTGTGTGTTTTTCTTTTGTCCAATTCCAACTTGGATGCGAGAGAACTCCCGACATTTTTCGAAACCGGTCGTCTTCCCACATAATTCCAGACCTTAGAGCAGCAGCAAGCACAAACAATTTAGTAGGGCTCCAAGATTCGTACGGCTTGCACTTTTTTTGCGATAAAAGACAAGAACTACGTAGCGGGAGCTAGCATATATGTGCATGGACTTGGGACACGATCAGTAAGAATGAGGGTATGTCCATGTGTGAACGTAAAAAGTTTCCTAAAGATGTGGAGGAATGGCTGATACTCAAGCTCGTTTAGAGGTCTCTGTACAGGCTGGCGATAGTGACAACGCTCGACGCGAGTGGCATGATACTGTGTCTCTCCAGGTAGATAGTGGCCATGTCCCTGGTGACGCTCGCAAGTGTTGTAAACAATGATGAGCACCCCCACCCCACCCCGAAAATCTTGGAAGCAATCTTCTGATGTCCCGCGAGAAAAATACAGGAAAGAGATAGAGTTATGTATTTGAACAGTATGGCAAGAGTAATTGGAGCTTGTAACTTGTCCGTCAAGTCGTAGCAATTATAACGATTTTAAGGATCCCATGAAAATTTAAGGAACGGGAGTCTGCTCCAAGTTCCAGTAGCTCTCAGCATACTCAAGGATCGCACGGTCGGAGCTGAACTTGCCCATCTGAGGCCAGTGTTAGGGAACTCCTGAGATGGCACAAGTTCAAGAACTTACCTTAGCAGTAGTCCTAATTGACTTTTTGATCCATTCCTCCCTGTCGAGATAGGCTTCGTCAACCATGGCCAAGGCAGCAATATAAGAGTCGAAGTCGTCAGTAAGGAGGTAATAATCTCCTTGGCGGATAGTGTTGAGGAGACTAGAAGAAGGGCAAGTCAGCAATACACCGAAAAGCTAGACTCGATCACATACGGCTCGTAGACACTACCGTCGCCGAAGCGTCCAGCGGAGACTTGGTTCAGGACATTTGCGAGGGCAGGGCACTTCTGTTCAATAGGAATAGGGTGGTATACGTGCTGGTAGCGGAGATCCTCGACGGCACTGGATGCAGCTTGTTAGATTTCTATAAAAGACTTTAGATTCATGGAGAGTACTCACGGAGTCAAGTGTCCAAAGAAGACTAGGAGTATAAGTGAACATCTAGCTCGAATGATACGAGTGGGTTTTACTTACAGACGTTGCTCTCGCCAACCTCTTCGGCAATCTCGATATTGGCACCATCTGAAGGTAAGGTCAATATTTAGAACTTGAGAATAGAAGGTTAGCAACTTACCGACGGTACCAAGCAAAAGACCACCGTTTATGCAGAACTTCATGTTCGAAGTGCCCGAAGCTTCAGTTCCAGCCGTGGAGATGTGCTGGCTGATATCGGAAGCAGGGATCAAGATCTCGGCGAGAGATACCGAATAATCCGGAAGGAAGTAGACTTGCAAGAACTCCTTGGTGTCGGGATCCTCATTAATGACGCGGGCGACATTGACAATAAGACGGATAGTCTAGATTAGATATGATGAGACAGGACTGGGGGCCGCAGTGATCACGATAACATACAAGCTTAGCAATGTAATCTGAACCGCGATGTCATAAGTATCCGTATTGTACCAGTTACAACAAGGCACTTACAAGCAGGGGCGGCCTTTCCAGCGAAGAAGACGACCTTGCGGTTGCACTTTTTCCTCTCAGCTGAAGTCATGCTCTTCAGCGTGAGGTAGCGCTAATTAACAGATATTTAGTGTCGAATATGCGCACATCCTAACTGACGCAACTCACGTGAATGACGCCAAGGATGTTGAGCGTTTGGCGCTGCGAAACGTTAGTGCAGGTTCATTCCGGGGAGGGGGGGGGCGAAGTACCTTGTATTCATGTAGACGCTAGGGGTACAGTTTAACAAATGCAAATTCCATTAATACTGTCAGCTTACCTTGATTTGCACATCGAACATAGCATCCGTTTGAACAGTGAATCCGAGGGTAGACTCAACGTACTTGGCAAGGCGTTCCTTGTTGCGTTGTTTGATGGCAGCCCACTTCTGACGGAATTCCTTGTCCTCAGCGAAGGGCAAGAGGCCTTCGAGTTTAGTAAAATCTTTGAGCCAGACGCTCTTGTTGATCTTCAATGTCTCGGCAATGAGGTTGCTAAGCTCTGGGTTGCATTGATCAAGCCAGCGGCGAGGGGTAACTGTAGGTGTGTTTGAGTCCTGAGAGCACAACCTCGCAACCATTCTTTCGCACCTCCGTTTGTCACGTTGCCGAACCTAGTAAAAGTCAGGATCCAGATTGAACAAGAAATATAGTCAGAACGCACTTGCTGACGCCTTCAAACTCGACGAAGTCCTTGAGGATTGTGGTCTTCACGAGCTCGGAGTGAAGCTGTGATCATTTCAGATGTCATAGCCAAGGCAGGATAGGAGTGATAATACCTCAGCAACGCCGTTCACCTTGCGGCTACCTAAACCCTCTTCAATCAAAACCTTCCGTGACATGATGAACTACCCACCAATGCAGGCCAAGTGTGCCATCCTGACTTGTTTAGGGAAGCCCTCTGGAACGAAGAAGTGAGAAGTAGGACAACCACCTTGGGACGGGTGTTTATACCTTCAATCAATGACATTCTCGCAAGCCTCTCGCGGTCGCCAGGGAATTTCTTCTCAACCGCTGGTAAAACGTGAGTACAGAGTTCGGACCGCTAATAAAGTTAGTACCTTGTAGGAAGAACAGGTTCTACGAGGAGGTTAGTAATTGATTTGTGACTCATGTAAATATAGCTCACGATATCATAGATGATTTGCATATGCCTACGAAGTCACCGCGTCAGTGTCTGGAACGTCATGAAGAGTGGTATAAAGTACCTAGGAAGGACGTGTTCAACCAAGGGAACCGGCCACTTCTCCAAAGCTTCCTGTGAACTTCATTAATTACCGGCCTCGACAAACGAAATTTGACGTGCACTCACGGGTAAGACAGTGTGATTGGTATAGAAGAAAGTGTTGGTCACAATTTGCCATGCTTGATCCCACGAGAGCTCCTCGTCATCAAGAAGGATGCGCATCAATTCGGGAATCGCAAGAGTGGGGTGGGTCTGGTCATATCGGATTCAGCCTCAGTTCGGGATGATACCAGGAAATCTTACATCATTCAACTGAATAGCGGCATCTAACGAGACCATCAGAGGAGTTTTCGACTAAGATGTAATCCACAACTCACAATCAGGGAATTCGGTGATGGGCTTGCCAAGGTTCTTGAATCGGCGAAGGATATCGGCCAAACTAGCTGCCGTCCAGAAGCTAGATGAAGATGAGAATACAGCCTTGAGTTTGTCGCGGTGAAAAACATACTATTGCTGCTTCAACCTCAACTCTTTTCCAACTTGACCGTCGTTAGCGATGTTGCAATCGTATTGCAGTAAAACTTACAAGAACTGGGGAAAAGTTATTAGTAAGTCCAGGCACATAACTCAAAGGCTCTTACGTGTGATCGTTAGGATAGAGAACCGAAGTGATGGCTGCAGCGCTGTTGGAAGACTCAACAGCAGCCTCGTAGTTACCAGCTGCGGCAACATCTGTCAGGAACGAGTGTGAACAATAAGAAAGAGCGTACCATTGAAGGAGTTCAGATCGAAGCCTCGTTTGGGCTTACTCTCCCAAAGCCTCAAGTTGTTAGTCGTCTTGGTCTTGTAACCAGGAATCATGACATCATAAGCGACTGCCAGAACTTCCTGACCGCCAGTCCAGATCGCACGGCCACTGTTATCCGGAAGGCGCTCTGCTTGGCCGTAGAACCGCACTTCATAGGTAACGTCAAGACGGGGCAACTATCATCATATATGAGAGGATATCAACTGGAATCTAAATGACCTTACCTCCCAAGGATTTTGGTGTTCCAACCATGGATCTGGAGCCTAAAGGAAAAGGTGAGGACTGTGCACAGCTTATGGTAGCTCAAACGAACCTCGAGCTGGTTGCCCTCAGGTGAGATCAACTGCTGGAAGATACCATATTGGTACCTCAAGCCGTAACCCCAAACGGGAAGTTCCTGAGAGAGAATGTCAATACCACTACATTCCGGCAAAGCCTCATCGCGTGTGTCGAGATGGCGAAATCTCACCTGCGAAGCAGAAGAATCAAGGAAACAAGCGGCCAAGCGACCGAGACCACCGTTACCAAGAGCAGCATCGCGCTCTTTTTCAAGGACATCCTCCATGTTGAAACCGAGCTGCTGAACGCCTTCCTTGTACTTATCTTTAAGACCAAGATTGAGAAGCTAATAGAAGCATTAGATAAAACTTGCCAAAGAAGTAATCGAAACGACGCACGGCATTGTCAAGAGTTCTGCCCATCAAGAACTCGAGGGACAAGTAGTATGCACGCTTGGGGGCTTTGCGCGTGTAGTTGAGTTGCGTCTCGTTCCAGTTTACCTGTACGATCTCTTAGAACGATGATAGTTTGGTCATGGGTCTCCATTACCAAAAGATTGTCCCTGACGGACAAAGCCGCTGCTTGGTAGGCACCAAGATCATCTGCTATCCTTCAGCCTGCGATCTTGTCTCCAGAGAAATTGGTAACATACCAAGATTGTACGGCTGACGAGCGAGCGAAGTCTGAACGTGGTTGACGAAGCTCTTGGTGATGTCGGAGACATCTTAGCTGGCATGAGTGTCACAGAACGACCCTACTACGTTTGCAACTCACCCTTATCGACTGAACGCATACCGGCCTTCCAGACCTTTTCGTCACCCTTGGGCCATTTCTCCTTGCCAGACGCGTCGGTCTCGGGGAGGTAACCTACGCGGTTCAGGTCAAGCCCGATCGATGCAAGGGGATGATGGGAACCCACCTGTGAGGGTACGGACGTGCCTCCTTTGGCGCTGAGGCTTGCCGATGGTGTTTGGGTCGATGGTGGAGGTCATGAGAGGACGAGTTGAGAGGACAAGGAAGGAGGGTGGGGAAGATGGCAGGAAGATAGGGATTATAAAGGATTGCTATCTATGTCAGATATCAGCTTCAGGGTGTTCCACTCAGAAGACATAACTCAACGTCATCACTTCTTCCTTTTTCGGCTACGGCTGTCCCTCTTCACACCCGACAAAGGTACCTACCTCCAGAGTTAAACCTCGCTCAAATTTCCGTTTTCCAGTTTCCGATGCCAGTGCCCCCCCGTCTTTTACTTGCATCATCGCTGTTGCTCGCTGCCTATGCGCTGTGATCGCACCCACCACCCTGTTCGCACACAGTGCGGCGATCTTGCAGGCACAGAGGATACGAGCGAGACAAACACAACAAGCATACGGAACACACGCGGCCTTACGACTTAGACCCTTTCAGAACTCGTTTAGTTTGCCAAGGAGCCGCGGAAGTGCACTCGACAACCATAAAGATAAATTCCTCCGCATTCTGGGGTATATTCCTCAACGAAGGGTGGCACAGAGCAAAGTAATTTAACACGAATCAATATTAAAGCATACGCACGAAACAATTCATAGGTAAAATCCCTGCCCTCTAAGGTATTCCTGATGCTCTGCTGCATGTGAGGTCACTGTCTTGTCCACAGACGCTCGCCAAACCGGGGTCGCAATCTGAATCACCCCACACCTGGTAAAAAAACTTCCCCTCGGGAGAACGAGCTGTATCACTCACATATGCAATCATGTCGTAGAGCCCATCAATGATCCAGTTGTTCTTCGGCGCTGCTCCTCGTGTTGATGCCCGGAATAAGCTTGTGATCAAGTCACCAGTTATATGAGCCTGTCCTTTTGTAACACCTATAGAAAGGCCAGATATCAGTATAAAATCGCTTTCGCATGCTGCCAGAAATTTGGAATATGGGCCCAAGTATGGAAGAAATTTTTTTACGTGTTGAATCCTCAATCGGCACTTCGGCGCGTTCGTGCGACTCGGGCCCAGGTAAACGAAGGTGCCCCAATTAATCATACTCAATATAAGGAAGACTTACCCTGGAAAAGCGCCAATGCGGCTTGGTCTGGGGTAAGGCCACCATCTGATTCTTCAATTTTCAGGGTTATCTTTGGCTTGGTCTTGTTCTCTTCTTCGTATCCCGGAGTGAACATGGTTGGCGGGAAGAAAATGTGGATATCAATTCCATATAGCAACATTTCCGAGTGGAGGGTATCAGCTAGTCCTGTGGTTCGTATTGATACTCAGAGCGGATTCATGAACCTGGAGTAACGTTTCACTCACCACGCAGCGCATGTTTCGCGGGTGAATACGATGCATAGCCCACGATGGACATGTAGCCTAGGGTTGAAGAAACGAACGTGATCTTTCCTTTCTTCCCTTGTTTGACCATCTTCTTCGAAACTGCCTTTACTTTCTATCAATATAAGGGGATGTCCATGCACCGTACCAACTCACCCAAGCCGTCCAAGCCTGTACCCAGTACCCATTGGTCATGCCCTTCACCAGGTCTTCCTCGGTCATTTCCATAAAGAACTTAGGCCGTGAAGCGCCTGCACAAGTGAAAGTCGCGTCCGGCGGTTCACCATCGTAAGGCCTACAGACTGCCTCAAGAGCCTCCGTCGAAGTTTGGGCAGTGTCTAACCCAAACGAGTAAGCGTACAATCTCTGATTCGGATTCTGTCTTTCAGCCTGCAGGTCACACCAAGTCAACCTACGGGGTGTAGAACGAGGGGCAAGCTACGTACCTCGAGTTCCTCAAGCGCCTTATCCAACTTTGCTTGGTCTCGCGCGACAATGGACACGTTTGCTCCTTTCCGTACAAGGAGTTTCGCTAGTGACAAGCCAAGACCTGCGCTGCCACCAGTCACATAGCAGTGCTAAGTGTTATACGCGAGGCGGTTGCCACGAGTGAATATAGATACCTGGTGGTCGAAAGAGGAAGGGACCCACTAGGCCATCAGGATTCCATTTCCTCGAGAAAAGACCGAACATATCAAACACCTCTAAGGATATGTTATGGGGGGTAGCGGAACAGCTGGTGGTGGGAAGGATAGAATGATCACATTTGGACAATCAATGACACATGCCAAAAATAACCCGATGACATGTGTCCTCCCAACATATGATGTCCATACTTCAGTTTAAATTCCACTCGAAATCGTCGTGGCACTGTGGCTCACATCTCACCTTTGGATACCTGTAGCCCTTGAGGCACACCCGGAAACTCTGATCTTTCCTTGATGTATTACTGAAATCCCTTTCACGATTCAACATCACGGAGGTGCAGCAACTTTCGCCAGATTTCTTGCGGAATCCACAATGAGCCGACGCAGAAGACATCCCGAGCCACCGGCTTCGCAATAAACAGGAAAAAATGATTCACTGAATTCTACTCCCTGGCAACCTATTCTCTACAATCCCTTGAATCCCATGACCTGCCACGGAACTCAATGATGCGGGATTGGTATTGGCTCCACGAATATCCGAGATAACCTTGGCAGTCTCAGTGGAGCGCCCGCAACTCGGTCGGCCTTGATGATAGAGATGACTTGCTGGAAAAACACGCCCCAAATTATTCCGGAGAAGAAATCCATACCAAGAATTTGGCATTTGCCTCACCAAAAAAAGTTCCGTCCAAGTCTTCTCGCTTCCATCTGAACCACCTCGCGCACATTCCACAGCACGCCTATTCTTCCAACCACTGGTTCTCTCGGAAAAACCAGTCAGCTCGGATATCCCAATTACGATGTCAACATTGCCAATGCAACATCCTAGCCCTCGTCCCCGTAGGCGCAAACCGGTATAAATGTGCAACCCCCAAATGTCCCCATAACCATTGCCCTCCTCCCCCTCCCCCTCCCCCCACAAAAACTTTTATCAACAATGAAGTTGCTCTCTCTCGTCAGCCTTGCGGTCCTCTCCCAGACCGTCTCCGCTCACTACATCTGGAACACTCTCATTGCTGGCAGCACCACTTCCATGGCTGCCGTCCGCCAGCCCCAAAACAACTCTCCCGTCACGGACGTGACTTCCAACGATATCCGCTGCAACGTCTCCCCTAGTCCTGCTTCCGAGACCGTCTCCGTCGCTGCCGGAAGCACCATCGGCTTCAAACTCGACAACACCATCTACCACCAAGGCCCTGCTGCCATCTATCTTGGCAAGGCTCCCAGCACTGCTGCCAGCTGGGACGGCTCCGGCACTAACTGGTTCAAGGTTTGTCACAAAGTCCCCTTCTTCCCGTTCGAAAAGCTGATAAATTTGGGCTTATAGATTGCCGAGTGGGGTGCCACCTTCAACCCCTTCACTTTCACCGACTACAACCTCAGCGAACTGACCACCACCATCCCCTCCGACACTCCCCCCGGCGAGTACCTCGTTCGTATTGAGCAGATCGGCTTGCACGTCGTCGGCGCTCCTCAGTGGTACATCTCCTGTGCTCAGATCAACATCACCGGTGGTGGCTCTGGCAACCCCTCCAAAGTCTCCATTCCTGGCTACGTTTCACCCAATGGTGAGTCAATACATATCGTTTCATGTCACTCATGTTCCTTTACTGATTTTTCCTCCAGACCCTGGCTTGACTGTCAACATCTACGACCCCGTCCCCACCGCCTACACCGTCCCTGGACCCGCCCCCTGGAGGGGATGAGTGTAGATGCTCTCAAGCTCTTGTACCATATGTTTATTTGTACCATGGAAACAATAAATACGACCTTATACCATCTCCTACACCATCTGAACCCTCCAATGCTACGACAAACAAGTCAGAAAGTATCTTGGCCAGGGGATAACGTGCTCTCTGGGAAATTCTAATCTGTTTCAAATAAAACAAGAGGAAAGTTTGACTCTAAACCAGTAACCACTCCAAACAATCACATCGAGATCAAAGACTTCACACCCTCCATACCACTCCTGAGCACACTAACAGCCTCCAAGCGGGCTTTCCTCCTCTGCTCAACTACACCAGACAAAGCCTGGTCCCACCACCTCTCACTCTCCGGTACATTACGCCATCCACCCGTGAACAGCCCCTTCAAAGCCTTTGTGCTCCCACCAACAGGAACCGACATAACCGCCTTAGCCTTCGCCCAATGTGGTGGCGGATTCGTCTTGGAATACTCCGCAAGACCTGAACCGAATTCTGACGGAGGTGCAGTAAGGCCGTTGGCTGCAATAGCGAGTGCAGGAGGAACAGTGATGCGACCGATTTTGAAACAAACTTCCGAGACCGCGATAGTGTGGAGAGTAGCACCATCTGGTTCCTCCGTAGCCACTAAGCTCGCTGCTGCCTCCTTGAGCGCGGCGGAGGTTTCTTGTGTAGAAGCACCGATAGGAGTGTAGGAGGATGGAGTATCGGTGTTGGATGTCGCGTCTGCAGGTGTACGAAGGGATGCATGGAGGATGTTTTGTACAGCTTGATCGGGTGTGCCGGTTTGTGTGGGCTTTGACGCTGCAGGAGTCTTCTTGGACTTTTTGCCTTTGGGCTTGCTGACGAAGCGGTGAAGGACATAAAGCTAATGGGCCACGGTTAAGATGTGTGTATGCGAGAAGATAAACCATTCATCATACCCATTTCTGATCCCAAGAAGCAAACGTCGTCCTCACTTCGTATTCAGCCATCATAGGAATCTCACGGAGATAGATGAAGTGCGTTCCTGAATGAATGGCATAATTAAGATATCTGCTGAACAAGTCACCTTTGAAGCATACCTCCAAGGGCCATCCAACCTCCAGAGCGGAAAAACATTGGGAACATTGCAATAGCTGTATAGAAGCGGGCGCTATCCAAGGTCTGAAGAGAAAGTTAAGACTTAGTCGCCAAATGAAAAAAATCCAGCGCAGAATACATACCTTGGCATAGCTAGAATTGCTGAGGTGACCATTGAAATCACACTCGTCAATGGCTTGAGCGCCAAGTAAGCTCTCGTCAGGCCACCAAAGGTAAGGAGAAAACTCACTTGCTCTTGTCTTGTAAACCATGACCTTATCGAGTGGATTCTCGCCAATAGGCGTTATGCTATCCAACCACTCGTCGATACGCTTTGCTCGAACTTCCTTCGAACTGAACATAGTTCGCCATAGCACAAGTTGATGTTGGAATCGAACCCGAAATACAGGCCGGAAAACACGAACTAAAACCCATTAAAAATGATCAAACACGGGCCAACAACATAAACAAGGATGTAAACTCACTATGCCACATCAATGGCCACGACTTCACATTGACGAGGAATAACAGTATCGCCAACCATTTAGCAAGCGCCGGTACGGTTCGTGTGACCATTTGCATGGTCCTGACTACGGGCCCATTGGGAGCCAGAAGTTCTCGAACGCCTGTCCTCTGCAGCGACATTGCGTCGGGGGATTCCCAGCTTATGTTCAGCGGGAACTGAGCAGCAAATGAATAGTAGAAGGCTGGATAACTGCGCCCATGGGAGCTCACTTTCACGAGTTTTTGGGATCACATAAATGCCGGCCTATTGATCCGGATGGCCCCCATAATCTTATCAGACGACAGGTCCCGTTACTACTATCACCGTCATTCCGCTCCAAGTCCTTGATCTTCAACCCCTTCACAATCCCCGACAACTCCTGAATTCTGGAAAAATGTGGCTCTTCGTTTGTTAAAAAGGCAACAGGACTTGCATGGTAAGGTCTCCGGTCTCTAATCTGAGAGCAATCCTATGTCAAATTACGAAAAAGTACTTCCGTCCACACTGCGTAGACAGTTACTGATTTTGAAACCCATAGGTAGTCGAGTTTTACTAAAAGCCACCACTTCCTCTAACCTCCCATCCTCACAGTCAGCTTTTCATCTCGCTATATACTCACTACTTCTTATAATCTATGACTGTTAGATCTGCGAACATCGGGATTACAACTTCGACCCGTGCAATTGTCTACCTTCATAAAATGCCCCAGGGCTTGTAAAGGACATGGCCACAACTGCTTAGCCAGGTTGAAGGGACCCCTCAGTCAGATAACAATCGGTTGGGAGGTAAACCAGCGAGCAGTTCATCACGTAAACAAGAAATTTGCAAGAAAACAATACATGTTAACGAGGCTCTATCTTCAACCTCGATTGAGGGTATCATACAACGATTGATTAACAACCCCCTCGGGAATCCAAAGGTCCCATCTCTAACTCTATGTAAGAACAAGGACGAGAGTTTCGTAATCGGAAGATGTCGTTTACATTCCAACACGCTTAGACATAAGGGGGCCCAAGTGCTGTCAAACACACGAGTCAGTCGGGGATTGAATAAGCCTAAGCGCATAGAGGAGCGCACCCTTTCTGAAGACACCGAGCGTAAACTCGACGACTAGTAGAAGCACACCACCTCCAGGTGCGAGTCGGAGCACCTTGGGAACGAAGCCCTTATAGAGAGCACCAACACCCTCCTCACGCATGATAGTCACGAGGGCGGGGTAGGTCCAGTTATATTTAGGCTTGACACCTGGGACCCGCTCGGCTCCTTGTATACGGGATTTCACGACCTGTTAAAATGCGTCAATTTCATTTCGCTTCACGGTTGGCGAAAATGCCTACATCCAACCTATGCAGTCGTTTCAGGTGGGTGAGGACAGGACAGGGGAGGCTATGCTTACGGGGTATTGAGCACAGTACCAAAAAGACCACCAATGGTTCCGGAGATGAAGTTATTCAAGAGCTGCTCTTTTCCGGTCTGCGGAAGCGGTTATAAATGTCAAAAGCAACGTTAAGCATTGAAGAGGTACATACCTCTGCCTTTGGCAGGTACTTCTTGACAGTGAAGATGGTGCCAAAATAACCACCGTTCCAGTAAACGTGACTGTGAAAAGTCACGCTCCTGGGCTAGCCAAAGAGCATTTGTACGCACCGCCAGAACGTAGACTCCATGCCTGCATAGAGCCCGAGGAGACCTTCCTTGGCCACGACCTGCTTCACTACATCCATGGGACCCTTGTATGTACTCGACTTGTCCTGAAGCCTTGTAAACATATGAGCATGTCAGCAAACGCGTTGCTTAATTTAGGACTCACTTGATCTTGACAAGCTCAAACGGTACCACAACGAAACTTTCCTGTATTAGTGTGAGATCACCTCATGCATGACCTTTGACTAGACATACCGTCGCTCCAGCACTGCAACCAGTCAATATTGACAGCTGCTGTGTCATCTTGGTTTCACCAGACCACCCCATGTATGTTTTTCCCCAGAAATCATTGGCAGCACTTCATCCTGTTAAAAAAAAAACGAGGCACAGGAAGGATCAAGCGAACGTACAATTTGACAGCACGCTTAGGAGCCTCCAACAAAAGCGGGGGAACCAGGCCTTGACAATTACATCAGTGGAAATAAACGGATTTATTCTGGAGCCGTTGGTAATTACCACGATAAAGCCGACCGACACTGATGGATCATAATTTTTGTTAGAGCATTGGAGGGGGGTGAATCGTTGCGGAACGTACCCTTCCTCCTTGACAATCGAGGAGAATGTCCCAACCAAGCCCTTGGACTTGCCAGTAGCCAGCTGCATGCGTGTTTTGACCTGGCATATATCCGGGTGATCATACTTGTCAGAGACTCGGAATCCGTCCAGATAATAGCACATACAACATCTAAGGACAAGAACTAGTTGGCCGAGGGAAAGAGAGCACTGATATTAGGACTCACCAAGGGGGTAGAACGTTAAGATTTCCGAGATACCAGCAATAGCACCAGCCGCAAAGTTGGCAATGAAGGGAAGGGCTAACTCGGGTCAATCAGACAATGTATAACTTCCCAGATCCCAGATGAAGATTGTTAATGCTTACGCTTGGGTTTGTGTTCTGTCTTATGTTCCGCTGCCATTTCGAGTGGGAGTCTGGTATTAGGAGGGCTAGGGGTGGTATGAGAATGGGATAGACCTGTGTGAGGAACCAACAGGCACCGCTGCAAAGTTTAGATTCATGTTCCGGTGCGGATTTATCGGTAGTCACACGAGGTGACGCGATCAGCTACTCACGCGTGACCTAGTGGATGAGTGACGCTTGCGGCATCAAAGTCGATTGGATGCACGATGGTCTACATCCACTCCTGGCAAGAATTCCAGGACGCAGCGGAGGCCCTCTATGCAAAGTCTCCCAACAAGGTCAGCTCTATTCTCTCCCTCAATATCCAGAGCTCATGCCTCTTCTTGCCAGGCACGCTATGTCGTAAAATGGAAATCCTCAGAGGGGAAACTCGTTCTGAAAATCACTGATGATACCACCGTGCGTTCTTCGTTCATCTTTCATGGCATTTCGTACTCACACCCTTCACTCCAGTGCATTAAATTTAAAACTTTCTCTTCGATCTTTCTCAATCGGTTTGAGGCCTTGAACCTCTCGCTCATTGAAAAAATGCAAAACCGACGCAAAGAAGAGCAGCCAAAGTCAATACCCGAACAAGTCATGCCCGCAGTAGAAAATGCACCCGAGGGACCGATACCATCTCCCGCCATTCAGTCCGCTTCTGTTGCTTCAGGGGTAAAAAAGAAAAAGCCAAAGAAAAAGAAATAGATCAGGTAGACCATCGCGACTACGCCTCCACTGTTTTTCTGTCCCATTGTAATGATCATGGTAAGGCTATTGATTTCTTCTGAAATATTTAGTCTGACGGCATTCACCCTCCCTAGTTGTATCTATCTACTATAGTACTCGCAATTCGTTTTCTGCCGCTATGTATAATCGTTCGCACCCAATTCGTATATGCCAAAACGGGCATAGCAAACTTACGCGACTGACTGACCAAAATCGATATCACAAATTTGTCAGAAACTTCAACGGGATAACAAAACATCCGCTGACTTCAAGCGATACTCATCTTCATCCTCATATTAAAACCTTTACCTCCATATCATCGTCAACCTCTGCCTTCTCGCCTCAATATCAGGCTTCAAAAAATTACGGCTGTTTCTGAGCAACCCCTGAATAGCCACAGTCACTTCTCTGAACACCAAGTGAATTCGCGCTGTCCTGTCCCGGGTTGCCGACTCGCGGCTCGTTCTACTCTTGCTCCACCTTCGATCTATCTTTAATCCAACGTCAGAACTACTAATCCACGAAGATCTCTTGTTTGCCAAGTCGCTCGCTCGCTTCTGGTATACGTATCATATGGGACCTGCGTGAAGAAGAGCCACCAGCTGACACAATCGTGCCGTTGTCAAGACACATAAGAGTGGACCACATTCTCCATTTCAAGTCCCGATGCCTTCATATCCTCATGAAATAGTCGCTTTCCCTGTATATTCTAGTATATCCCAAAGAAACCAACCCTCGAAAGATAGGATGAACTCTCGACCGCCTCAAGATCCATGGCTTTCTTGCATCTATCAACCGTGTCGTCCCAGAAAGTACATGAAGTTGGTAGTTGACGACCAGAAGGAAGAGAGCCCCACCAGACGGAATGCATGTCCCTAATCAGATTGGTATGCGCCTGATGCTAGCCTTTGTATACTTCGAAGCGCGAGATAGAACTTGTAATTACCGTAGCTTGAACGTGTTGAAAGGTCTCGTAAAGCCCCCGAGTACACAACATCCGTGGCAACCCTGGTAGGCGAGACCGAGGTTGGGACAGAGATAGGTGCGGAAACTTGGTAAACGCTGGCAAGCTTACCTAAGACCCACCTTCTGGGCTCATCTATTAATACATCGGCGCCTCCGGCAGCCGTGTTTAGAAACGTAGATGGCCTCTAGCTGAAGTCCAATTCTCGGAAGCGGGAACGGGGTTCGAAGAGTACCTGTACCTAGCCCATTACCCAAAAAGTGCCGATGCCTTTAATGCGTTATACAATAAGACACACATCAACCCAAATATCCCGAGACACTCATCACTGCGTTTAAAATCCTGGTTTTCATTCTGCGAACCCCACTGTCGAAGCTCAATAGTATTCGGGCTAGGACAATGCCTTACTGCTGCCGCCGTTACCTGACGCAGTCGGTCGCCTCTCTGCGGCTATCCATAGAGTAGTACCCCCTCTCCGAGGCGAGGTTGAGCTGGAGTCAATGGCATCAATTGGTAAACGCTACAAGTACTACTTTAGAACATAAGCCGCAAGATGCATTTTCAATTGTGGATAGAAGAATAACATATCATACAAAGGCCGGAACCGTCATCACAAACAGATATCACTATATATACAAGAGGAAGAAAGATAGCCGAATGATTCATCGATGCCGACTTCAAATTTCGTGCCCTATCCTCGTAGGATCACTATCCTGGGAGGGAGTGTGCTGAACTTGTTGAGACAGGGGACTGGATCATACATAGGAGAACACCTACTTGTTTACACTCCTGGCCTTGGTTGGTGAAAGCGTGAGTCCTAGTTTCGTACCGCAAGTCAATGACATGGTTGCGCTAAATTCGGGTCAGCTTTCCCGGAGCGAACAAAAATGGAAAGAAAACAGCTGACAGAAGACCGCTATGGAAAGAAGGAATTGAGTAACAGTGTGCATATTAGGAACACGAGGTCATACCGCACGACTGGCTGATGCACTCCCAAATTCGATATCAGACAGATGGACACTATTCGTGGATAAGCTGCCTGCTTCTCGGATGGCTTGGCGGCTGTTGAGAGTCGCGAGCAGACTATTGGCATAGACTTTATAAATCTTTGTAAGCTTCAAGAATGCTACGAGGACAAATAATGGTGTTTACGCTTTCCGATGACAAAGTCGATGGCAAGGTACCATAGGGTATCCGTTGATATTGAGAACTTGAAGTGAGGGCTATAAGCAGATAAAAAAGCTAGGTGCACGAAGATGGCTCACAGCTATCACTTCCGTGACCGCTACCACTCTGCATCAGGATATAATCAGGACCAAGCTAAGAAGCATGCAGATGAAGCGGCTCACGATGTCAGCAGACAGCGATTAATAGCATAGATGATAAGCTTGGATAGAATCGTATTGGTCCTTGAGGCCAGGTTAGCAACGGGTTTCCGACAGAACACGGAGAACAAGACTTACTTCTTAAATCTAGTTTTACTTCCATGAAGAAAGTAACAAAGTGCGGCTGCGATGAGAACGTCAGATAGGACAGCAGTTATCGCGAAGGGAGTGGCAGCGATTAACTATGTAGTAACTTAGCTGGGCCCTTGGAACTCAGCAAAAGTGCGGGACATACCGCCATTTCGGGAAGTCGTGCAAGCTCCTTTTTGATAAACCTGTTAGAATATCAGTGCAGATCCTTGTAAGGTATGGTATCTGTGATTACAAGAAAGCCACAGTTTCTGGAGCGATAAATGGGATCAGCACAATATTTTGAGATTCCAAACCAACGCACCAATCCCGAAGGCGAAATGCGCAATGACGGTGAGTCCCTGTTATAGCGGAGGACCCGCTGAGTGTATCACATGGGTCGGAAGCCTGGAGAACTTACGATGACAGTAGTGACAATCCACCTCAGCTTCGGCCAGCAAACTTGAGTAATGTTGGCGTCCGGAGACCGCATACTTTGGGTGCAGAAAATGCTTACGGGAGTGAATTTTCCTCGTGAAGTAACTACAAACTCGATAAGCATCTCTCATGGAGCCAAAGACAGATTTCATACCATTGGACAATACATGCGATGAGGACCTATGAAAGTCACAATTAAGAGCAGAGTACAGGGAGAAATAATCATGCTCACATTCAAGAGAACGGAAACCTAAGCAATCATGAAGTTCGTTGTTAGCTTAAAATTCAAGAAAAGCAGAATATAGATCAGGAGCGCACGAATAGGGACCTAAGAAATGTAAACTTAGAACGGGGTAAACCTTCGTATCGAGAGAACTCACCAGTGACCAACTCCGAGAGCCACAGGGTTGTTATAGTTCGTGACCTTGACGATGGTTGTCTAAGGATGACTACACGGCGCGGAACGTTGAACGCACCAGGTAATGATAAATGCAATACGCAACTGCATTGAATGAGTGTCTCGTCGTCTATCATGTAACTTTATTGATCCATACCAATAGCGATATGAAGCGAATCCAGCACCCTGATTCCACAATCAGCATCAAATACAAGCTGTCCAGTAGAAATCACGTTCACCATATCAGTAATACCTGAAAGGATTTATGTTAGTGCAATCCGTCAAACCCTGGATGAGGTCACTTACGAGCAACTTGAGGCTGAGTCTATCGTTGGGATAATGAACATAGTAGAAATACGTCTGCGTATACCAGCATCAGACGTCGTTCAAACCCTCGACGCGAGCTGAGTACATGCCTGTAGTGTCGTAAGTCCATATAAGCTTCGTCGCATTGCGCATCAGTTCCCGTCTATTTCACAACTACTTTGTTCCTACATTGCTGTAACTATAGCCCCGATGTAACCCGCTCCTAAACACAAGTCAATGTTCTGAACTTGGGCGTCCTGATAAGATTGCGGACCATAAGTATCATCGATAGTAATCCGATGAGGCATCGCATCCATTTCTCTGGAACTCAAGGAACGAAATAACTGGGACAAGTTAAGGGAGAGAGATGATACAGGGGTGGGACGAGTTGCCGAATGCTTTGCTCCCCACGAGGTTAATAACCAACTCCACCAGAGTTGTTCCCAGACAATATCAGAGGTGACTGATGGACTGTTGGTAGGGACTCGAAGGAAGGCACAGGTCACATTTGACGTGGACGCACTCACGAATTGGGCCGAGATCTACTTGGACCTCGGATTGCTGATTTCTCCAGAGACAGCGTGGATAAACATGCACCGGGGTCTACGGAGAATCTCCCGAAGCGTCACTTGAAACCTCTCCAGGTAGCTTCTGCGGATCATACCCTTGCCGACCAGTGATGGTGCATGAGTTCCGGAAGCTCGTGGTGCTGATGATCGTCCAAGATATCTATATAACCCTTACTTTGCTAACTGCAAGGAAGTTTACTTCTACTGCCTACCATCGTAGAGATTTCTTCAGAATAGGGGACCTGAGACCTGGGCCGAGGAGCGAGTGAACCCCCCCCCCAACATAGTCAAGGATGCAAATGAACGCACGGCAATTCGTCCATCATTCAACATTCAATAGTCAAAATGATGGTAGAGTTTCTGTAACGCCCAACGGTGCTGTGGTTTCAGGGGCTCATTTTGATTCATGTGAGTGCAGACTGGCTTTGCTGGCAGGAGACCTACTCAGCCATCAGAGAACACCATTTCATGACATTTCCACATGAATTTCGGGGCTTCTTTGACAAATCATTCATGTCGCATATTCCCTGTATAAATGATCTTCAATAGAAGAGTGGACTGAGCGGGGCTGAAGATGTCGCAGGGCTGACATCGTGGGGAGCCGAAGCACTAAACTGGATTGATCTCACCACTCCCGACATCAGTTGATCGGCTTTCGGTCTTAGTGGTCTAAACGTTAAACGAACAGGCCTCATTGGGGAAGCTACATTGACATTCCAAGCGCCTGGAACATTGACCGGAACCTTTCATGTAACCTGTGAATCTGGATCTCTCTCGCTTGCTCCCCTGCATACTCTATTAGGCGCATGCGGTCTTCAAGTGCTGATGCAGCCTGTATGCTGACATTAGGAGTCTTGAATAGAATTCAAAGAGGGTGGCTGAAAGGCCCGGCACTAAATCCAAGCCTCTCATGATTTATCGTCCCGATTAGTCTTCCAGTTTATGAAAGCTGCTAATAGACCCGGACACTCAATATTCGATATTTAATGATTCGTTATGCGTCGAGTCTATGAAAGCGCATGGTCTACGTGAATAAGAAAAAGATTACTTTCACAGGATCGATGCCTTTTTCGTTACAAAAACGATGTGTGAAGCTCCGAAGAGGAAAGTGGGTACAAGAGTTTTCTTCGGTGGCCCTATCCCTAAAGGATCCGCGGCCGCACCTCTACAAGCACAGAGCCCTCAAAAGTTGTGTAACGACCACATCATATCAGATCGAGGAAAATGAACGGATTTAAGAGATCTTTATTCTCCACAAAAGCGCGGAACGTATGTACAAGCAAGATGCACCACAGTACTTCTGCACATTACGCGAACGAGTGAGCACTCCGGAACCGGGCAGCTGGGGTAAAAACGATCACGTACGCACACGCGAGTGGATTCCTTTCACACCATGTGAAAGAGAAATTCACGTAGAACAACAAGCTCAGAAGAGTTGCTGGAATGGCACTAATGGGTGACTTGCTGTATCAGGATGCTCCATCGCATCTCGATCAACATTGCCGATGCCTTGGGCCTCGATTTATGGTCAGTGACCAGCGGATTCAACACCGACTTGTTGCACAACAGTACCGTTTTCGGGTCGGTGCTGCAGGTTGAGACATCAAACTCTTTCGCATACTCCAGGTCGCTCAGCTTCCCTCTCGCCAAGTCGCCATCGCCGAGAACAATAATGTTCCCCATACTGATATCACGGTGCATCCAGCGAGCAAGGTACATAAGAACGAGTGCTTTTGGGTGTAAGCACACGATGGACACAATAGGTAACAATAAACATACCAATGCAGGCATCCTCAATGGCTGTAAACGATGTCTTGAAGTCTTTAGCATCATGAAGGGGGTAGCCAACGTGCTTGTAGATCAAGCAAAGCCGTTCTTTAGCTCAGTAGTCACGAGGGGAGGCACCATCTTGTCCTTGTTCCAAAATGGTAGGGAGAAGGCTTACTGGGAGCCCCGAGCGGTCTTGGCTTTGCATCGAACCTGGAATCGCCTCCTTTGAATTCGCTGTCGCAGGTGGTGCAAAGGAAAAGATGGACGGTTTCAGTACCGCTGAGTTTAAGCGGGTCTTGGTTTTCATGAGTTTCCTGCAGTCGGTGATCCGCATGAAGTAGTCTTCGTATGTGCCATCACGAAAGATATGATCGAGAAGGTTCGGAAGGTCTGGAGGTGCCCATTCATAATCCCTCCCGCGGACCTCCCCGAGACACTGGAAGATCGCTTCCAGATTCTAAGCCTCCATCCCCGAGCCTTTCGTCAAGCCATCCATCCTTGAGTGTAACATCCTCCCCTTCTTGGCCGAGTAAGCCCCCCTTGCAACCTTTAACCTCAACAGCCCTCCAAATACATGTCTCCTTCCCGTGATGCATAGTGTCCGAGACATGCACAGCGACTCTTTCGTCCTGAAGTACCGTGGTGCTCCTTCTGCTCGCATCTCATAGACGTAGCAAGTCTTTCCGTCATATAATACTCTGTCGACAATGGCGTCGTACCCAATTTCCTCAGGGGTCGCGTAGAGGAGGGAAAGGAATACCCGAATGAATTTTTCAATGTCCTGTCATGGTGTGAGCCGAGTGCAACATCGGGCGGGGTCATGGCAGTTGTTTGCTTCTTTAAATCTATTTCATTCCGTGAGGAGCATTGGTGGTTCTTTTGAATTCAGCGAGAACAGCAGTCTCAGAAAAGACTATGTGCTTTGAGTCCGGGTTGCTTGTGATACAACCGTCCACCTTGAAATTTCCACCTTGGATTTCGGACTTCACTGTTTTTGCTGGGCAGTCCCTGTACGTGTGTGCAGGCGATTGTCCTTATCATAGCATTCGACGCGCTTCAGAAAATTGATGATTTCCTGCAAGGCTTTGAACACCGTAGTTTCCGGTACTCCTGCCTCCGCTGGACTTGATTCACTTGGCCCAAGTCCGAACCCTGTTACCGCCGAAAAAATTGACTTCCTTCAACCACGGCTCGCCGCAGTCCAGGCCATCCTGCTCATATGCCAGAAGTGCTTTGTTGATGGAGTCTTGGGATGGAACAAATGGCGCATAGTGCCCTAAGAAGTCGTCGAGGGGACATTCCAGGATCTCAGAGACCATGAGCTATTTCCGACATCCGTTCACTGCAGTTCGTCAAACAGTCGACTGATGATGACTGAAAATCATGTGACTGGACACATGAGTATAAACAAGAGATTTCAACCAGACGATGGGTAACACTCGTAGGGGAACCCCGTTACTGGCTTTGATCCAAGAAGCCGAGACATACAGAGTTTTCTGCTCGCGTTTGTATTTATGGAAATGTCGTTCAAATGACTTTTCATGACTGAAAACTATATCAGGTTCCGCTGCAAGGCGGCATTCATACCATGGGCAAATCGCAAAGGCTTGTCTTAACGACGCGTATCTAGGACTGTCTTGGGTTCGTATTATTGAATTGAATGTCTATGGGCAAGGGCACTGGAAAGTGCTCTACCCCTGAGTATCAATACTGGGTGTGTAGGTGGGACTTATCGGTATGACTGTGCAACCTCGGGGAGTGAGAATGTAGATTGTGTTTAACAAAGCTTCGTATTTAACCAGGAGACAACGGTTTTTAGTCACAACCTTCCAACAAGAAAGTACATCTATCATTGTAATTGAAGAGAGACGGCGGCGGTTCAACAGAAAAGGGGTGCGACTACGTCCGTCAGTCGCGAGGCTTTTAAACCGTGGTCCAGGAGGTGCGAGCAGTCGCAAGAGCGGGGGGGAACAGACGAGCGAGGTGCGAGAGTGACGGCGTTGGTGATGACGTTACAGAGATCAGAGTTTCGGAGAGAAGAGCGAAAAAGGTTGACGGTGAGAGACGAGACAAGGATCACGACGACGAGAGAGAGATATATTTCGGAAGAGAGTGAAGAAAGTAAAGAAAGAATGGGTAGCCAATTTCCTGGTGTCGAGCCATTGCTGGCTCGACGGTTTATATATCCTACGTGCTCCGGTTTCCTACGGTAATCTAAGAGTCTAGGATCTCTCTGGTAGCGTGTTAATTATATCATAATGTAAAAGAGAGGCATGAGCTGTCAAGATGTAAAATAGGAAATTTTCCGGGATACGAACAAGTGTAGATTAGGACTAAAATCTTTGAATATAGAACCACGGAAGCGAAGAGACTCAATTACTAGGATATTTGCTAGTGTACTGCTGTCCATAATGCCGAAGTTTTGAAAGAGAGATGCTACGCTCGGGGTGGTCAACAGATCACTGGCATGCCGGAGCGACGGAAGCGATTCGGTTCGACGACCTTAGTGTGGGATGCATGTCAGATGCCGTTCCATGAGCAGCCGACGTGCAGTCTCTACAGTAATCGTGAGCGCATCTGCATACGGCTTATTTCCAGCTTCTGTTTCTTCGCTTGTGGCTGCTCTTCTTCTCTTTGATCCACTATCGGCTCCACACCGCCATGGATATCTGACCCACCGTCATCATGAACACCTGGCTCATCATCGCCTGACACCTCCTCTTCATCGGCATCTGGATCATACTCGCCGTCATCCTTGGGCTTCAGCTCGGGACGCGGGCGTTTTTGTGGAACTTCCTCACTGGCGTTGCTGACTTCGACATCAAGTGGAATAAGATCCGAAACCTGCCAAGCGCATATGATCACGCTAGTCAGGTTAGTCCAGACATCTGCGTAAATGGTAGTGTATGTAGCGGCATCGAGTATGACCTCATCCCCAGAATACTGTTCCTTTATGTAGGAGTTGTAGAGCTTCGCGCGGATTTTATCGAGGTATTCCACAGCCCGACGGAGTTTGATGTGAATTACGGGCTTCGTTTCACGAACAAACGTGTCGTGGATAAAGAGGGATCTTCTGTCGTTAGAGGGGATATTGTGGTGAGTGAAAACTCGACCGGCAAGTTCAAGGGATGCGGGATGTTTGACGCGGTAGAGCAGAATCCATAGAGCGATCCACCAGAGTGACTCCAAGTCATGCTGGAACCGGAATTTGGGGGGTGGTGGTGGCTCATATGACTCCACCGGTTCGGAATCATCCAGCAACCTAGGCAGCGAGCGCTGACTGCGGCCACTAAACACATCATGGTCAGGGGCTAGAACTGTGGGCGAGTCAGGTCGCGGTTGAACGTAGAACCGTTCCGACATGTGAATCTCCAGCGGCATGAAATAAGGAGTGCCCTGTAACACAATGGAGTTTAAATGGTCTGAAACTATGCAAGAAATATACTTGCCGTCTTTGGGTCAGTACTCCAATTCGGATCAAGAAACTCCCTCGCATATTCCAAATCACTCAACTTCCCTCTCGCAGAGTCACCATCCCCAAGAACAATGATATTCCCCGTGCTGACATCGCGGTGTGTCCATCCAACAAGGTACATGAGAGCAAGCGCTGCAAGAATATCAGCATCGTAATAGAGACACAGTAGGTGTCAAAGAAACATGCCAATGCATGCATCCCTAATGGCGTTAAAACTAGCGTTAAGATCCTTGGCATGGTGAAGAGGGCAGCCAACATCGCGATAAATCAAACGATGCTGCTCCTTGGTTCGGTATTTGCGGGAAAGACCGGTTTTCTTTGTCTCTCCGGAGGCGGCGGTGAGAAGACTTGATGGAAGGCGCGAACGGTCTTTCCTTGCGTCGAGCCAGGAATCACATCATTCGAGTCAGCTGACTTAGGAGGTACGGAAGAAAGGATCGACGGCTTCGGTCGTGCTGCATTTGAGCGACTTTTTGTTTTCATAAGCTTCCTCGAGGCCACAATCGGCATGAAGTAGTCTTCGTATGTGCGCTGTTGGAAAACGATCTTTAGATGATTCCGAAGATTCTCGGGAGCCCATTGGTAATCCGCCTCTTTCACGCCATCGAACTTCTTGAAAATCTCCTCCTGGATATCGCCTTCCATCCGCGAACCCTCGTCAAGCCACCCATCCTTTAGTGCAACTTCCTTTCCTTTCATTTTGCTGAGCAATTCACCCTCGTAACCTTCAACCTCGACAGCCTTCCAAACCCGTGTCTTCCTTCCCGTGATGCATAGTACACGAGGTGTAAACAGCAGATCTTCAGTCCGGTAGTACCGTGGTGCTTCTCGTGTTCCCATCTCATAGACATAGCAGATCTTGTCCTTATATGCTACACGATGGACGGTGGGGTCATACCCAATCTCTTCCGGCGTCGCGTAAAGGAAAGACAGGAACACCTGAACAAATTTCTCGAGGTTCTGTTCAAATATTTTAGACCGATGCCAAGCCGACAATCGCGAAACTCACGTTTGTGAGATTGAAACCCTTTGACTTCACAGAGTGGGAACGGTAAAAGTACCAGAGAGACATCTCAGTGTCTTCAATAGTGATCTGAAAAGTATTATGAGGTAGTTCGGCACATAGCAGAAACAACGACGTGCGCCATATACCCAGGTACGCCGGGGATCATCATTCAAAACGTGGTTGGCAGCCGACACTAGCTTTTGGCGGTTTTGCAAATTTGATCAGATCATGAATATAAGACAAGGTTTGAGAACTCACGTCGGCCACTCTGTCGAGTTTGTTTACCTTCTCGAACTCGGCGAGAACAGCCGTCTCGGGCAAGAAAACTTCATGTGAGTTCGGATTGCTTGTGACACAGGCATCGATCTTGAAACCTGCTCCTGGTATCTCGGACTTGATCGTTGTCGCGGGGCAGTCTCTATAGGAATAATTACCGGTGCGTTGCGTCGGGGGATGAAGGCTATTTTCGGCAACCTTTTCTCGACAGTCGACCTCCTTGAGAAAATTGACGATGTCCTGGAGGGGCTTGAACACCTTCATCTCAACGGCATCGATTTGCGATGGGGGATAATCATAGGCGCCCCAAGTCTGAACCAGTTTACCTTCAACGACACCGTTCTTCAACCAATTGGACTCAGGATACGTTGGGGGCTTTAAAGCAGCGGGCGCCGAATCGTCGTCTCGGTACCGCCGAAGCGCATTGGTGATAGATTCCTGGGATGGGACAAACGGTGCATAGTGATTCAGAAACTCGTCCAGAGGGCATTCCAGGATCTCAGAGACCATCTCCTTCACGACTCCCGCTCGCAGATTCGTCTGGTTGTGATTTCCGCCCTCTTCGCGAATGCTCTGTGGCGACCTGGGTCATGTGCAACTCACGTGCACTCTCCTCCCACCACCATCTCCTCTGGTATTTTCCCACGGCAAGCATGAACACCCAATATGCTGGGGACAACCCC